>MOOZ01001715.1:0-13455 GCA_002930495.1 Cecropterus lyciades | reverse complement strand
AGGCCAGCTAAGCCTACTTTTCAGTAATAAATGTTTATATTTTTAATTAATTCACTATAGAGAACAAATCGCCAGACCCTACCAAGGACGACATTTTACTATAACGATTAATACCTACATTATAGACTCAACTTTAATGGACAGGAAATGGGAAGAAAAAGTGTCATCCACAGCTTAGTAAATTTTTTTAATTATTCTAAAATATTATAATATGTCAAACGTCAATCAATCGGAGATGATCAATGTAGAAAGCTTTTAACAGTAAACAATTTTGTATAAACATCTATATAATGTTATCTCAATAGCTGTAAGTAATTTACCTTCGTATTTAATCTCTTTAGTACCTACCATCTTTTGCTATTTAAAAGACATTTAGACTAATAAAAAAAGTTTCCGTTAAAATGAAAATTTTCACAGTGTAACATTCGGTAGTTAGTTACTCCTAGAGGATAACAATGTATGTGATACCTATGAGAAGCACATTTTTAGAGCGTCTCATGGAATTCCCTTTGCAGACCACGATTATACCAACCAAAATATAAGGGAGAAATAGGGAAGATGATTGCGCTTTTGAGGTCAACCATTAATTCCTACGTAAAAATCAATAAAGAGATCCTTAGTAGGTACAGCAAAGGAATAAATTTGAATGAATCAATAAAATTTCTCGCGATGCTAACTCTACGTGAACAAAGCATTCAGGCAAATGTCCAAGTTCAAGAGGTCACTTGAACGAAGAGGCAACTTCCTGTCGAAATCTGATTCAAATCTCCTTACAATCGAAGCCGGAGCATTTGTGTAGTGTGTGCATTTGCAAAGTGCTGTTTGCTGTCTTTTAGACCATTAGTTAGTTTTACAAAAGTTAAACTCGAAAAACCCGACTACGAAAAATAAATACTCTAAAAAGCATGAAACAGTTAAATATCCTTATAGTGTTGTATCCAGATCCTATGGATGCCGTGATCGTATGCCCCATTTATCTAAGATGTAATTCTAATACTAAGCTTATCTACTAAAATTTCATATTACTACATGTTTGTATACATACCTATCAAAATCGTTTACCCTCATTTTTGCTTCGTCCTATTTGGGAAAAAAAAAATGAAATGTTCATTTTGATCAATAATCATAATGAAATTTGTGAGACTAAATACTATATAACAGTTTTCACAAAGCAATCGCCACTTAAGTTTAGTAAACATTGCTATTTCAGGACATGCGAGCTTAATGACAGCTTAACCCATTGCGTCTAATAGCATGAAAAGTTTCACATAAATGAAGTAAATAACGTAAACCAGCTCTTCGAAGGGATTTTGAGAAATCCATCTTGCAGTTAACGAATATTCTTTACTTATTAAATCATAGATTTTTCGTTGAACCCACTGCAATGACAAATGTGCAACGTTGCCACGTATAAAATCGCGTGCAAAAGCGAGTAAAGAATATATTCAAATCAACCTCTGAAGTTCAGATGCGGAATTAGGTTCAGATTGCTGGCGCGTATTCAATTGCATGTGGTTTGAAGCTCGTTTGCTCGTGAGAGCAGGGAAACAGATTTATTGAACAGATTTTACACAAGTCACTTTACTCTGGTGCCTACATTTAGCTGCACGTTTCTTTCAGCTTTATCTGTTACAAAGTTGGTTAGGATATCACAGTTTATAATTATGTTCTCCCAATGAATGAAGAACTAAGTTTCATTTATTTTTACAATCTTTACCAAACCCGGGGTAGTTGTTATTTGTATGTGGCATGTATAGTACACCTTTTACTTCTTAAAGGTTACATTATCACGGATTCCTCACGTAGCTCAGTCTAATTTGACTTTGGGCATTTCAAATTAAATTAAGGTTCTACGTGACTACTTCACGACATATATTGTATTTGTCAATGTTTATATAGTTTGTAATGTAAGGAGATAAACTATTAAAAAGTAAAAAAAAAGCTACTGTGAGAGTACATAAATAATCAAGTCTACAAACTGACTTGCAAATCTAAGTCTAACAGAATTAATAGGTAAATTGAACACTTAATGAAGCGATCTCGACGTAGAAATAAATCGTTTGATTAAAGTGCAAAGCGGAGCTAAGAGCAAGACGAAGGGGTAACCGATTGCAACCAGTTTTTCGTTTCATCTAATCCTTTGTTCATTTATGCAGATAAACTATTTAGCAATGTTGTATGATATATTGTATTGTTTATATAATAGGCATAACAGTTGTAAATAATCAAACTACTATACTTAATTATGTAATATACATTTTTTAATAACAGCAGTTTCAAATTGCTGTGTTTTTTCTTGAGGTGTATAAAAAACAGGCACGAGGCATACTGACTTATTAACTAATCTAAAACTGAACTGTTTTTTTTATTTTGTTAGGGAAACGTACAGTGCTCTTAATACTAAGTCATCATACGAATAGGTAATTCGTTCATCAGTAAAGTTTCCACAGTAAATAAGTACATCTTTAATAATATGGATACTTTATTGTAGATATCATCAGATATACCACGTTGTCATTAGCTACTTTAATGTAATGAAATAAATGAGGAAAATACCAAAACCAAGAGATTTCTGTAAAATTTACGTGAAGAGATAGTTATGAAAGCTAATATTTCTTTCCAGTAGTCTCCAATCATAGTTTTTTATTTAGTACTATTTTTACTATCGGTAAATTTTGTATTTAATGTATTTTTCCAGACCAATCTTAACTAAAACTATAAAATAATTTTAGTTAAAATTATATTAATTCAATTAGTTAGTACCACCTTTTTCTTTTCTAATGGATTACGAAGAGTAATTATTAATAATTACACATGCAAAAGAACTATTAATATTTAAATAACATCAACTGTACAAACATGTAGAAATAAAATTGTCTTAAAATATTAATATAATCACATATTTAATAAATCCAGCACAATAATATTAACATATGAACGTATTAAAAATATTTCCCTAATATAAAATAATCACTCACTTTCTTTTTTTCTCACCCTCATATATTTCAATTATTACAGTGATATCATATTTATGAAACTATTTATTTCTCTTCACAATCGCCTCTTCTAATTATACCATGATCTTCCTTTATCAACGTTGCACCTCTTTCTGCTATCATCATAACGGGGGCAAGAGTATTACCACCAGTTATAATAGGCATTATACTACCATCGATAACACGAAGGCCCTCTATCTGATGTACTTTTAAACGAGAGTCCACTACAGCTTCAGTTGGAGAAGGACCCATTCTACAAGTACCAACAGGATGATAAAGAGCAAATAAGAAATTCAAAGCATAGCATTTCCAGTAAGGGTCGCTATCCATCTCAAATTCGTCACACTGAGGCCATTTAATCCGAACTAAATAAGCCTTTGCTGATTCAAAGTATCTTGTATGGATGATTCTAGTCAATAACCTTATACCAACAGCAGTAGCCTGTAAGTCTCTCGGATCTCTTAAATAGTTTGAGAAAATCAACGGATGATCATACGGGTTATTTGATTTTAAGCGTATTGTTCCTGTAGAATATGGACGCAGCAAAAGGAAGAAAAAAGCATATAGAGCATGATTCTTATTTTCGTTCACTAGAAAATCAACAACTTCTTTTTTGTAACCCACATCTGTTGTTAAGTATTGATATAAAACGTTAGATTTTTTCCAGAAAATTTGAAGTTGATTTTGGAACTCCGCATACGTTGCATTATTTGATCGAGAATAAAATGCTGTCACATCAGTAAAACTATTTTGTGCTAAATGTCCAGTTCTATCATAAAGGTATTTTAGATCATCGAAATATTGTTCATAAATATTCAATTCTCCTGGTTTATCTGCAGCTATGAAAATAGGAACACTTATATGTTCCTGTAAGTTTTTACCAACATGAGGTAAATTAGCTACACATTTGATGTTCTGGGATTCTAATTCGGATTCAGGTCCTATTCCAGACAAAAGTAATAGCTGGGGTGAATTTACTGTTCCACCACTTAAAATTATTTCAAGGCTAGCGTAAAATCGTCGTTTTTCACCTTTAACATCTACTTCAACTCCAAAAGCACGTGACGAATCATCAATAAGTATTTTAGTAACAAATGCTTCCGTTATAATTTTTAGGTTAGGTCTTGTTCGAATAGGAACTAAATAGGATTGCGCAGTTCCTGCACGTCTCCCTTCATAAGCAGTTACTCTACAAATTCCCGATCCCATAGCACCGGCAACGTTTAAATCAAGGACAGTTTTAAATCCAATCTCATCCCATGCACTAAGTACATCTTCAGTTAAATATCTGTATGTGCTATCAAACGTACTTAGATTAACCGGTCCGGAGTCCCCATAGAATGCCTTAATATATGGATTTCTTGCCAATTTCTCATCTTTCAAATTTTCTAACTTTCTGAAATAACATTCCGCGACTTCTGGACTCCATCCTGGATTACCAGCTGCCACCCAATTTTCATAGTCAATTCTGTTTCCTCGAATGTATATCTTTCCATTAATTTCGCTGGATCCACCAACCATTTTCCCGCGTGGCCAGTAACACGAACCATTGATGGAAGCTTGGTTAGTTCTACCATCGTTTACAGTAAAGTACTGATAATCGTATTCGCTTCGGTATAAACCCTTGTCCATGTTCGGTATCTGTTGAAATTAAATATTATTTTTCACGAACACTAGTAATTTATTTATAGTTTTACCTTTAATTACAGTTCTTAAGGGCAATAGTCGGTAACCTCTTTTATTTACCCCATTTATGTTTAGTTGTTTTAAGATTATTGCTATTTAATATTTATTCTTAGTTTAAATTTTATTTGTCGTATAAAAACAAAGTTTAAAATTAATTAGTTGATAAGTTTTAAACTATAAGAACTATGCAGAAAATATTGATTCAGCGCTTTTAATTCGACGGTCACTCGTACATAGATTCGTCGTCGTAATCTAGCGAAATATGATCAACGCCGTCATTGGGACTACATATTTTGTACTAAACAATAAGACTCGTACGTTTAAATTGCTTTTTAATGTTTTGTAACATAGCAGTCGGTCTTATTTATTGTGATTTTTTTAACCATTTGACTAATAAAATTTGATGTATTCCTAAATAAATTGTACAAACGATCATAATATTTAGTGTTATCCTGCTCGTATTAGTTTATGAAGGCACTAAAATGTGAAAAATATAAGTGTTTACAGTATAACACTTATTGTTATTATAAACAAAGTAGTCAATATGTTGCATTGATATAAAAAAGCGCTTTCTACACCCATAGCCCCACAATAGGATTTTTTCCTGTGTCGTGGTTGCCATGGATACACAAAGACGAATACACAAACACCCAGACCCAGAACAGAAATCTAAACTCATCATTCAATATCTGTCTGGCCGGGGATCGAACCCGGGACCCACTGCGTGTCAGACCGGTCTGGTGACCGCTCCACCACGTGGGTCGTCAAATTAGATATTAGATTTACTTACAATAGCTTCTACGGGTGGATATTTTCCAGCTTCCAGGACGAGTACCTTCCATTCAGGTACTTCAGTTAACCTATTTGCTAATATGCAACCGGCTGTACCACCTCCAATAATTATAAAATGGAATTGCGAAAAATCTGTAACAGATATCAATTATTTTGCATCTATTAAAATAAATACAGTTTCGCATATGTCTATTCTGTTTAGCGTTTTATTTCACATTAAATATATTGACATGTTCTATTTTGTGATTTTAATATTTTGAACGTATTGGATCATTTGAATATTACTAACATACTTCAAATAAAATATTTTCTTTAACTCGACGAAATATATAACTTCTGAAATGAAAAGTGAGTATGATAAATATCAATAAAAATATATGTGTAGTGCACCATATATTAACCGGTAAGTTGGTCATATATCTGTTATTTACTTGAAGAGTTTAAATGAACTACCTTACCAAAGTAAAAATCCTTAACAGACTCTCATTCATAGAAATAACTATATCTAATATCCATACCTATTTCTAGCGTTAAGCAGTTCTTACGTTTCGGTGGAAAGGTGTAGCTGCCGGCTCACTTACATATGAGGCGATCATATCAGTTCTCGGGAGTAGCAACACATCTGTGTTCAACTTCAGAATTAGAATCTCAGTTCTATATGAAGTTTTTTTTTTTTATTTATATTGTAGGGAAGTAGCAAACGAGCATGCATCCCACCTGATGGTAAGTGGCTACTGCCGCCTATGGACATCTGTAATCAACCCTAGGTAAGATCAAAGTCTCACCTAAGGTTAGCCACAGATGCGTTGTTACTCCTGAGGACTAAGATGGAATGCTTCGGAAAAATATGTCTCCCTTACCACACCCTTCAGACCAGAACACAGCAGCGCATAACACTGCTGTTATTAGGCAGAAATAGGTGTGGCGGTGGTGCTTCTGGAGTCGAACCACAAAGAGTATTTGTAAGCAAAGTTGCTTACAGATGTCCATGGGCAGCAGTGACCACGTACCATTAGGTGGACTGCGTGCTCGTTTGCTGCTTCAATGTATTCACGGTTTTATTCGTTCAGATATCTTTTGCTTAATCTTACATAGATCCAGAACGCTTGTCTACTTACTTGGGACACTAGCTTCAGGAGGCCAGTCCTCTTTTATAAAACACTGCGCCGCGATAATATAGTTGATCGCTGCTGAGAAAGTATCCGCCGCATACCCGGTTGTCGGTGCAGGGCAAACCTCGCTTACATGACTGGGCAATATAAAATAAATATATTTTTCATTATAATACATTTTTTGTTTGTAGAATGTATGAACTTAATAATGTAATTTTAATATTCTTCTACATACGTACATACATATACAAAGGTACAATAACGTTTACATTGCTATAAAAATTTGCAAGTTGATGTCGCAATTAACTAGCCAGCATTTTAATACCTAAGATTTATTTATTGTTAATTAGAACGACATACATTCAATTACACTAATTAACACGTCAAATTCAGTTTCACTATAAAATACCATATTCAAAGAATAATAATAGATAATAATATATATAGCTTGAAGCCTTGTTTTAATCATATATTATGTACGATCTGTACGAGTGTGGCAAACTTTTGTACGGAGATACTAATTTAGGAATAGCAAGCCAATTTTGGAGATAAGTCGCCAATCTAAATCTGGATTGGAATCCTATAACTCTGGAAGGCAAAGGTGAGTGAGATTCTATATTAGGAGATACGCCATATAAACGCTAGTTCATTATGCGGAATATTCATTATATTTCCCAAAATCATTAAAACCCATAAATGTTGTAACAGAAATTTGGCAGTATTACGTAAAAGATAATTTTTCAGGCGCGCAATATTAGGCCCTAATCGATCGACCACCGAAGGGCGGCCACTCCTATGGGTGCTCCCAGGTCTGGCGAACTCCGACCACCAGAAGGACGGCTCGTTTAAAACTACGCACGAAGTACCGAACCACTCACCAAACAGTGGGAATGGTAAATATCTTCTACATTCGTACATTATATTACAATGTTTTTAATTATTCTCTATTATTATGTGAAAGTATTAAGGATCTGGGAGGTATTCGACCTTTTTCAGAATTGCCCGGGTAAAGACCTCTCGAGGCTTGAAAATCCTTGCCCAACGCCCTTATGTTATATTATTAACCTAGCCCATACATTATTAACCAAACATATGAATGACCCGGAGGGTAAGAAGTCCCAGTTCATTCATTCTATATTATTATGATTTTTTGTGTGATACGATTTCAGTATTTGTTATATATAAAACATATACCAACCTAGGACTAAACAAAGTTTTGACTGCGAAAAAAGCAATGACGTTCCTGTGATCACACGTCATAAAAAAGAACGAAAAGTTTTTATGGTTGTGGCCTGTAGTGTTTAAGGTTGAAAAACCAGGTGATAAAACCAGTGCCAGTAAACCAGTTTGAAAGAGGAGGTATCACCGTCATACCAATTTCTAACGTGAAGCAAAAAGCTGTGGTTGCCGGCTGACTTTTATATGAAGCGATCATCTTAGTCCTCGGTAGCACCAACGCATCTGTGATCAACTTCAAATAGAACCCCTGTCGTATATGAAGTTGCTTACCGATGTCCATGGGCGGCAGTGAACACTTGCCATCAGGTGGACTGCATGCTCGTTTGCTACGTCTGATAAAAATGGTTAATTTTGCTATATTAATCATGCAACTGCAGTATCTTCATATTGTTTCAGCAAATTGAGTCAAACGGAAGACAATCATGCCTCATGCCCAAAATAGCTCATGGGTCATGGATCATACTTTCCTCGTAGGAATTATTGTAGAAGAGATATCATTCGTGAAATAACCTATATAATGAAAAGAACATAGACCCATATTAATATATATAATATATATATCATATTAAAATATAAACGATTTAATTATATTCCCTTTTTTCGTATTGTTTCCTATTACTAAACGTATTGCGTTTCTCACACTTTCAATGTTTATAAAGTATTATATCAAGTATAATTATATTAAGTATTTACTAACAATATATGGATCGTGTCCGAAATAAAAAATTATTATTATTATAAAGTCTATTAACTTGCACTTCGCCAACGTAGACTATAGCTTTGTTATTATTTTCTAAACTCAGGAGAGTAACATTACTTATTCATTTATAAATCATGATATAATATTGCTGATTGGTCAAAAATTTATGATATTTCAAAGCCATAAAAAATCATAAAAATATTTCTTACCAATGCGACATCACTAGAGATTAAAATTAACTTATTTAATAATAATAAATCGTCTGAAATTAAGAACAATTCAAGTTTTTTTTCATTGATGTAACTTCAAGTAGTGAAAATCAAAATAATATAATATTCCACATAAAATATATCTTTACAATACACTTTATAATCCTTTGTAAATTGTTCCTTTACCAAAAACCTACAAGCAATTAGTTAGACACTAAGTGAATACATATTAGTATTGACAATGTTTTGCAATAGAATTTATAACCCGTCTTAATTGAAAAAATGTTATCATTATTTTATTTGTTAAAACTAAGTCAACATGTGAAACAAAAAGTTACATAAGATAGTGTTTGCAGCGTTCATATTGCACACAGTTCCATCGTCATGATCCAGCGAAATATATTATGTTGAGCGTCGACTTCATGACTTAATGACGACAACTTAATAACATAATTATGACAACCCGCGTGGCGGAGCGGTCACCATACCGATCTGACACGCAGTGGGTTCCGGGTTCGATCGCCGGCCAGACAGAAATCTAAGTGATAGGTTGCTTCTGGAGTTGCGGACGGCTAGAGAGGGAGCTCGAGCCGTTCAGCCAAGCGTCCTCGGGAAGGACAGCGGCATGTGTGGTCGCATACCGTCGTAACATGTGAAGGCACGGTGACTGCAAATGCTCACCGGGAAGAGCCCGTACGGGGCATCGCGCTCGGACGACTCCGGTTGCGTTCCGTTGGAGATCCCGAAGTCCCCCACGCAGCGCTGAGGACGGCCACCCGGGGGGTATTAGTGCGGTAAAAATCCCACATAACCCGGCGTTGCTCCCACGGCGTCGGGTACCTTTTGAAGGTTTCCCCCTCGTTACAAAAAAAAAGGTGTAACTAAATATGTACTAAACTAACATTTATTAAAATTGTAATATATATATATATTGTATGGTTAGTAATTTTTTTCTTGTATTATAACATAATATTCATGTATTGAATTATGGCTTTGAATTATACTTAACTTTTTGCATTTAATAATTGTATGTGCATCTGATTAAGTATGAAACCAATTTAAGTATAGGTAAATCTTATACTTAACGTTTTGATATATTTATGAAGGAACCCTCATTCATTTACATATCTTAGAATGTAATTAATTGGATGTCGGTGACCGAAAAACGCGACATATAATTTAAAAACTCGTTTTGTTATTTTGATATCGTTCGGATAGGCAGTATTATGTAGGTAAAAATAAAATTGTTTTAAAAACAAACTTCGTTTACAGGGGGATTTGTACGATGACATCTTTTATATTAGAGAGATTATTAAAATGTTAATTCCCATATATTTTTAGTTATTTCTTTACCGGTTGTATGTTATTGGACAGAACATCACTAATTTTGTCCGTTACAGTGGTAGGTTTAGGAATCGACAAACCACAATTACTAACAGTGGTTTGATTGTGGCACCGTCAATTTAGTTTATATGATAAATTTATTCTAATATTCTATATATATTATTCTGTTTAGCTTTATAGTAATAATATAAAATAAACAAACTTATTTGTTTAAACGCGGTTATATCTGGAGTACCAGTCGTATTTGAAGATTTAAAATATTTATGTGAGGTGTATTAAAGATTAGGTAATAAAAAATAAAAAATTCTTATTTAGAAATTTCAAACCGTTAATTTTTCAAAGTTATGTGCTTATAAAAAATTAATTATGACTTGCATAAATACTTAAATAATGAAGGTATACATCATCAGGTATTCTACATTCCTCACAATTCTTCAAAGCCCTTAATGACGTGTAAATTCCTCCAATTCACACTTGTTCAGCTTCTTTCAATATGAGAGGAAACCCTTGCATATACGTGAAATGGTAATAATAGGTTGACAGTGGAAAAGTTTCTAACACTCGAAGTCGATGTTTCTAACGAAGTGCTCTGCTTAATGCTACAAATATAATAAAGTTGAAAAATAAATATTAAAGTGACATAATTATGTCTTATTGTAAGAAATATTTATTCAAAAATATCTGAACGTACTATCCTAAAAATAGAACAGCAATTTGTATAACTCATTATATTTCAGTTTACTTTCATACATCGCAACAAGCAACGTACAAGATAACAGGAAAGTGTTGTAACTGGAAAAGTTGAACGGATTTCCCGATCATGACTCGAATAGCGCTTTGTAAACTTAACAAATATGCACGAATAAAAATTATTCTTGAAAATATTCCATATTTTTCTAATTAACTCTTTGTAAAGTACTCCTTCCTATTAAACTTGTCGTCATCGCCAAAATGTCTCATTTGTTGATGATATTTATCCATATTCGTAGAAAGAAGGTACTTTTGTACCAGAGATTTTGAGCTAGCTAACCTATAAAAACTATGTATGTCTATAGATAGGATTGCTTGATTTTCGAGCTATTAATGTTACCTTAACGTTGATAGAAATAGGTTCAACAAAGCTGTTTTATACGAAGGAATGAGACTTGTGTATGTGACCTAAGGACATGTTGGTAATAATTTTTTGTTTCTATTTATCACAACTTTGAATTTAAATTAATGAACTCGCTACTTCATACGTGTTTTAGTATGCAAAGACAGAAGTATAAGAGTAGTTTTTTTTATCCATGTAGGTTGGACAATCCAGATGTTAACTGGATATTTCCGCCCATCAACAACTGTAACAATTAAGAACAGAGGGTCTATCTGAAGACGATCACAGATACTCTATCATTCTTGAGGACTAAGATGTAAGTCAGCTGGTATGCACATACAATGAAAAAAACCAATGTACGAGCTTATATCTTCATTACAACTATAACCTCTTTCCTTGCGAAGTCGGTTATTAAATGAAATTTTTAGCCCCCACTTTAGTGGTAGTGGCTCATATGATATATACTGAGTCTTTTGTGTAATTAATTGTGTTCTTGGAATAAAATTCGTCTTACTCATAGATTTAAACTGGCCTAAGTATGGCAATAATAATGAAAAACATATTTTACATTGTACATTTGCATATTTATTTTACTAGATATTGCGTGTGGATATAACTGGATCATGGCTTCAACCATTTGAAAATTAACCGAACAAATGTTAAGAAAATCATCATTAAATGCTTCTTTCAAAGACGTATTATAGATAAGCACTTTAGGTTCTGAAAAGCTAGTATTCCTTTACCTTTCCTGCCAATAAACGATTATAAAGTTTCTTTACCTATCCATTCAATCGATCCTTTTACAAACTGGGTGCCGGCAAGTCATTTGCAATTCAAACGCACTAATTAAAACACGAACGTCTGTCATTAGCGGACGCTTCTCTTATTTGCATCTGACTGTAGTTATAAATTTTACTATTTTAGAGTTGTAATTGATACTTCAAAACTGAGAGTTATTGAAGTATATCGTTTGCTTTACTTGAATAATAAAAATAAGTAATTTTACAGGAAAGCGAAGTAAATTATTAAAATATATTTAGACAACCATTAACCACGATGAAGTTAGAGCACATAGCTTTCAATCGCATACAACATTCTAAGCATACAACTGTATGTTTAACTTAAAATTGATAGATTTTTTATTGTGCGATTATTCATACAAAGCGGCGATATAGTTTTAAAGTATTATTAACGTGGATGTATCAGTTACCTACGATATGAGGTTCTTGATTTTTTTGCGATATCTTAACCCAGTTGCATGGTAAGTGGTCACGGTCAAACTGACGGACTACCTATTATTGACAATAAATATATCCATATGGTTCATAAGTATTATGTAGGTAATTGTATGTAAAAAAAAACACTATATTCGCTATAATTTAGCACTCATCATCATTTTTTATGACGAAGAAAATACTTCAAAAAGCCAAGTCATGTTAATTATGAAACGCGCACGGTGCCGCCACAGTGCTCAAAAAAGTAGGCCTGTTCTTATTGAGGAGTAGTCTCACTTCACAAAGCACACGCGATGGCACGATTACTCTACGTGGAGTATATTAAAGTCACAATAGCATACAGAACGTCCCGTATACACGCGCCTACTGCAAGATGACGGTTAACTGTGGAGATTGTATGGTATGGTAACAATATACGTATATGCTAACAAATATTGAACAGAATTAGCTAACGAGTAGGGCACTTGATGAAATGTGGTTTCTTCCACTGTAGCAAACGAGCATATAGTCTACCAGGTGGTAAGTGGCACTTCCGCCTAAGAACATCTGTACACAATCCAAGAAAAGTTCATAGGCTTACCCGAGGTTAGCCACAGATGCGTTGCTGCTACACTTGAGAACTAAGTTAACGCCTCGGATAGGTATACCTCCTTCACCACACCCTTAAGACCAAAACACAGCAATGCATAACACTGTTGTTATTAGGCGGAGTAAGGTGTGAAAGTGATGCTTCTAGAGTCAAACCACAGGAGTTCCAACTTTAAACCTGAACACAAGTGATCAACCTAAGATAATATAAGAATCCTATCGGAGGTCGACCACAGATAATAATGTCGTTACCATTGGAAGCAGTGCTACCATCAAGAGACATTTGAGCCGGGTAACAGTTGGGACTTTTTTTCTTATTTTTAATAAAAGACCAAAATAACTTGGAGTTGGAACTGATATTTTTTTCAAGTTGTGAGATGTAAACGTTATAACAGTCAATCATAAGGAGTTCAACTCGTTTCTTTGCTATGTCGAATGATATTTTATCTAAAGGATTGTTA
>MOOZ01001714.1:150332-160935 GCA_002930495.1 Cecropterus lyciades | reverse complement strand
AAATTTGTTAACCCGAATATTTTTGATTGCATGTTATTCATTGCATAATTTATTTTCTTCATTCTGTGCACATATGCTGTTTTATGAGAGACTGGGTAATCTTCTGATTCATGATTATTCATTCCATTATGGCTCCTTGATTGACTAACTAAATTTTATGTTGTTTGAGACCGGCTGTGCTCATGTGTGTGTATTTTCAGTCCTCCAAATATATTTTTGATAAGAATTTACCTCATAAATATAATATATTGTTGTAGTATGTATGTAATGTAATATGTACGTATTATTGTGCAACAAATTACTAAGAGTACTTAGCCCGTTAATCATTAAACATTGCATTAGTATGGGACTATACTGAAAGAGTAGCACAGTTACAGGTTTATCCCCCGCTCCGGGAAAGACCCAATGACTTATGAGGGAAATAAATGCATTATAATGATACGTTATAATATTGTAGCATAACCATTACTTTCCGATTGATAGTTGTACCAAGACTTTGTGTCCCTATCCATCTAACCTACGAAAAAAAAATAAGAATCTTGAACTGCAAAAATATTTTAAATATTCTCCCGATTATTTTATGGTGTTTTCTATTTGTGTTAGAACACATAGAAAAGATTTCAATCAGCGTCGATTCAACATAAATTATGTACATAAAATAATTTGTGTACTAAAAACGTTCATTTTTCCATGTTATGCATGAAGCAGCATGCCGTTCGTTCCGCATCCGTACCCGACATGTCTTCTGCGGGACCTATTCCCAGCAGTGATTTAATAACATTAAAAATAGAAATATTATCATGTCAACATTTACTAATAGACTGAATATACATTGTTATCATAGTTTTGTTTACATTATTGACATGTCGTAGATTGCTAGACACTTCCGTACTGGATTTTTATAAATAGAAAATAGGTATGTGTTTATTAAAGTCAATTTGCTGTCTTTTTCGTTCTCATTCTCGATGCATTTCATATGATTGTTTTACTCTAAAATCTACAATTTCATATAAGAATCTCACCCTGAGTTACTGATCAAAGGCGCAAGTAGCTCATAGTTAACGAAACTTATGTAAACATATATGAAAACGTTTACAAATTGAATCAACATCACCAACACCATTCCACTGTTCGTCATATTTAATGTTCTACTGTTGTTGTTAATACTGCATTTTTTTGTTTTTATATTATTTGTACTTTTATATTACTTGAGGACGGAATAAAAGTTTTCTATTTCTATTTCTATATTTAAGTAAAATATAACATTTGCTAGTTAAAATTGTGCTACAACGTCGCGGCGGAGGGGTACCGCTTAACTAAGTCAGACCCTTTATACGATTGACTATCTGCCTAATCCTGTGAACGTGACGATTATGCAATATCTTTATTTTATTTTAGCTAGGTAGGGATCTAGTCTCTAAACTTAGCGGTACCCTGCCGCGACATTGTAGCACAATTTTAACGAGCAAATGTTATATTTGACAATATTATATTATTCACCCCCACTTTCACCCTCATATCTAGTAAAAGCCTGAACCGATATTGATAAAACATGTTTAATTTTAATAAACACGTCATGCCTTTTCATTTGATACCCCATTTGTGAATATTAAGGAATATTTGATTTTTCAGAACCACTTTCACCTTCACTACTTATTAAATGGCTAAACCGATTTTAATAAAACGTGTTTAAGAATCAGCACCCGGAAACCTTACCAACAAAAAAACCGCATCCAAATCGGTTCACCCGTTTAGGGTTTAGGGTTACGATTAGGTTAGAGTTTAGGGGCTACGTGTCCACAGACAGACAGACATAGCAGTCAAACTTATAACACCCCTCTTTTTGCGCCGGGGGCTTATTTTTATTAATAAGTCAACCTAAATAACGGGATAATTTTAGTTAAAAGGAGGAATGAATAAATTCATAGCAATGTTGTATTTTCAATTCTGCAATAACAAGTTATTTATAAATTAGAATTCTAATACGAATATAGTGCAGTGCGATTGAAGTTAATGACACTGGAGCCTGATCGATCGCCAGTCTGTCGCCTTGTTAGCTCAATAGTATGCAAGGTTTATTTAAGGATACTCGAGAGGTCACATCCTCATGACGATACATTATTAACACACAATATTGAATGACTCCCAGTATGTAATATGTTTATTTGTATGGTTATTGCTGATTCATGCTTTGTACATTTTAAGGTGAATTAGCGTTAAACCGGTGTAAATATGTTTATTGTTTATATTTTCACTACGCTTCTATTAGCTCGTTTTAGGTCTTGTCGGTGCAAGTGCGATTACAATATCATTTTTTTATTTCCTTCCTGATTCGCTACTTGCAATTTAAACATATCTCCAATTGCGATGACAATACCGTAAGTTTTTACACTCCCACAAGGTACATACAAAGACTAATAACAGATTATTTGCAGTGTATTATAATTTTGAAAGAACTGATCGAGTTCTTTTATATATACATACATATGTATATACATACATACATATATACATATGTATGTATGTATATACATACATATGTATATATGTATGTATGTATACTTAGTATATATTTAAAATACTATAAATCTTCTTATTTAAAAAATGGGTTTACCGGTTTGTACTATCCCACAGGGCAACCACTGTTCTTTAATCAACTATTTAGTTTTACTAAACTTTGTTTCTTATTTAGTAACGTCATTTTTATTTTCAGGGCGTAGCAGTGATGGATAACGACTTTTCCCACGCGAGTGCCAACATCACTGAAGGGGGTGTGGGATACTCATATGTCACAGTGAGAATGAAGAGCCAGAGACACCATCCACTCAACTTTGAAGTTGAAATATACGTATAGTTCAACAAAAACTTCAATAGAAATATTGTGGAGTAAAAGTGAATTTAAAAGTGATAATGTAATAATAAATAAAGGGCACATAGTTAGAATTTGTTAAGCCTTTCTTGTTTAAATGAAGATGTTTGTATGATATATACGAGTATTAATCAGCAGAATAAATAAAAAGTAAATATAATAGATTATACTTATTAATATAATTTTAAATGTATATAGATACCTGTACTTACGTTTATAAAATTTTGGTAGAATCTAGGAGTCCAATCAGTAAATTTCATGTAATAATACTCAGAATTATAATTATGTGAAATATTTAGGAATATTTAAGATGCATTATAATCTGGGACAGTCAGTTAAGTGCAACAAGTGAACTTCTTGCAAATAATATAAATATGTGTACGCGTGAACTTTGAACTTTGTTCACATATCGTTAAAAAATATTGCTCGGTATGAATTATTGAAAAATGAGTGTGCTATTTTACAATATTATTGCATGTGCAAACAGATTATTTTACTTAGTGGTGTTAAAGCTTGCGTAATATTCATGTTCTTTTGTGTTGTTCCAATATTTTTCAAACAATTTAACGATTTTAAAATATGAATTCGTGGTTGATTTTTTTTTTATGTATAGCTCATTACATATTCATTGTTTTATAATATATCGGAATGTGTGTGATATGTGTCTATTTTGGCTGAGGTATTTATTATATGAACTATTTTAAATGGTTATTACAATAAAAATGTTCAATAAAATTACTTTGAATAAAATAGAATCAACTTCTGTTAAGTACTTACAAAATTGTTTACAAATTACTTACAAGTTAATTAAACATTTCTTCGCGAATGGACCATTTGAGATTATAACACAAATAGATAGTTATAAATACAATTTGTTTACTATAAATAAGAAGATTAATTAAGTCTCGTTAGATAAACTGGTGTTTAAATAATCACTACGCTCCTTCAGTCACGTTTACTCCAATCGTAGTATAAAATAAACAATTTATAATGTGAATTTAACTATTTCAATGTAGCCCATTACAGGGTGCTGTTGTATTGAACGCATGAAGATAATACACTTAACATTACGATGACTCTGGTAGTTCCCCAATTGTTAGTATGGGCACGTACCGAGCTACCGACATCGGTGTCGCTACTGTATTTCAACACTGATTACAAATGTGCCGAATTTACTTTGTAAATATTCATTTTTATGAAACTTTCATACAATATTCAACAAAATTTGTTTAAGAGGAAATTCCGAAGCATAAAAATCTTATTGTTCTTGTCGCTATTTCATTATTCTACATTGTTTCTATACGAATAAAGATAAGTTACGATGGCTCTGGTAGTCAAGCAGCTATTTAGTTACGCACAATGTCAATGTCTACGTAAACATTATAATATTTAGAATATTATGTCCAAAATCAGCTTACGTAAATTGAGGTAAAGCAATCTAAGACCACATTTTGTGCTGCGTGTCAAAAAAATAATGCGTGTCAAATAAAATTAAAATAACAAACTTATCTCTCTTACAATTCTAAGTTTCTTCAAAAGTTTTAAATAACAAACTCAGAATTCACATAAGTGAAAAGTTAATATTGAGTGTGGAGCAAGAAAGCCGGGAATAATATTTTACATATTCGTTTATAGCTTTCAGTATGACGGCACCCTCAAAGAATGTTTATGGATTTGTCTCATATGAACTGTCTTACGATTATATTAACATGCGTATCCGTAATTTTAATTTCAATGAATTAAAAAATAAATATTTATAGCTTTATGCCTATTTCAATACGTATGTTTATGGTTACATTTTATACTATCATAAGTACTCGTAGTTTAAATGTTGAATATAATAAATATTCATTGATTGTGACATGTTATATACTGCCATCGGAAATCATATTTTGGTTTGTTTCAAAATAATGGTAATAAAAAAATGGTTGCATCAGTTGTAGCTAAATCTGTTTGTTCTGCACCATACAATAAAACATACTCTTTATATTTTAGCTTTTTATTTGTATTTAACTTCATATAATTAGAATTAGAAATGTCTGAACATATTTTAAAGATTCTTTCGTGCGAAGAAAAATATTTTTATGAGAGAAATAATTCGGGTACTTACGTTCAAACTAAAAAACCGTTAATCTATAATTATTTTAAAATTGTTTAGTCGCATTTTGCTAGTGCTTACTTTGTTTCTAATAATTTTATATCCAGTACAGTTTAATGATTATGGCAACAAGTTACATAGTACTTTGTATCCCTTATTCGATAAGTGAGGGTATAATAACTTTATAAGCCAACGTAACAAGCATATTGCCCGTTATTTAGTTGAAAGAAAGACTGTAAATAATGGTGTATTGCCTTGTTAATGGAATGTATTAATTAAATTTAGTCGCATGCTATTGCATAAAGCAATCCAGAAAGTTGAGAACTTTATGCAATAATGACGCAAGTTTGTAAGTGTTCTCTATTTTTAACCGGTTTCGAAAAGGAGGTAGTTACGAAAATCTCCTTTCAAACGTTTGTAATATTTTTTGTCCAATAATAATAATTGTGATTCATAATATGTGAACTACATTATTAATTACTACATTTATATTTTTTGTGATTAATGATTTTTGTATAGATACTATCATAAGTGTTTTTAGAATATTTAATTTTTAAAATAAATTGTTGTAAATTATAATTATTATTGTTTTAAAATGTTTTTATTCGCCTGAAATTATGTGAAACAATTATTTTATATCATTAAAGTTCTACCTACAAAATAAGAAGTTATTAAAAAAAACTTACTCCTTACTCCTTTCCAAGTTCATTTGATTAATAACATATCTCTGGCAAAACAATTAAGGGTTACAAATTGCGAACATTTTCAACAGACACACAGGTACCGAAAAATAAACCGAGAAACATTCTCGGAACTTTAATAAGATTAAAGGGATGTAACACATTCATTCGGACGTTCGGAAAGGAAACAGCTTACGAGCTAAGGTTTTTGTGGAAAGCGCCCATAATAAATCAAGACTCTCTGCCACTGGTCACTTACATGAAGGTAAGAATATTTATGGATGTGCACAAATCATAAAGGAATTAAATTAAAAAATATCAACGTTTAATTTCAATGCTTCAGTTTCAATGCTTTGAACCTTTCAATGTATATAAATGCTTAAAGATATAAACAAAGATACCTTTCATGGTACCGTTCCGCCACCACCACCGTCACATTTATTTCTATCCCTTAAAAGAGTGGATGAGGTAGAAAGGCGCTGCTGTGTTCTTGTTTAAGGGGAGTAATAAGGGAGGCATACATTTCCGAGTCCTTCCAACTTAGTTCTTAGAGGTAGCAACGCATCGGTGGCCTACCTTAGGTACCTATCAGAATTACCTGGCATTGATTACAAATATACATGGGCGGCGACAAAACTAAAAAAAAACATTTAACAAAAAATAAAACCACTTCTATGTCCCAAAAAGTAAAAAATAATTTAAATATATGTTGTTTTAGTACATATACAGTACATAGTACGTTTCGAAGTCGGCGCTTATCATAATTTATTGGATTATGCCGGCTTATACATATACTCATATAAGCGCCAACTTCAGAACTATGTAGTTGTAAACTACAAAATGCTTACAACTAACTTATTTTATGTACATTTTAAATGAGATATTTCTGCCATTTCGTCGACTATAAATTTTCAAGATCTCACCTTAATACCCTCGGGATTAAGATTTAGAGTGGTGTTTGTTATTGGAGCATTTGTCATTGGAGCTGTCGCATCCAATTATAGGGAGATTCAAGTAGGTAGTCCAGATTATGTTGTAAATCAGATTGATAGCGCTTCATTATATATTTATGCATTGATTACAAATTGCACCTTTACGACGTAAGTTTCTTTTGTGCTATTATATATTTATTGTTGCGCATATAAATATAGCAGTAGAATTCAGCAGATTTATTTCGTTATCAACCCATAACTGTACAACTGTTATACATGGATCTTACTAATATATTTAATTATAATACATCACATATTCTCCTAAGAGACAGCGATTTGGACTCTTCGTTTTACCCGTAATAAAGATATATTTTTTTAGGTTTTAATAGATATTTTGCTTTTTTTTAATTTTAAGTTATTATTTGAATTGTATATATTGTACATAATTAAACTTTGTTAAATTACTGTTTATAGTTCGAAGTACTGTAATATTTTGTTTGTCTAAATGTTGAAAAAAATATATAACTGGGTGAAATATCTAAAAAAATACATCACACAGGCCAAGTGCAAATTGGTAAACATTACATACATTTGACAACTATTTATAAGAAGTCTCAGGTATGGAGAATTCCTCACGATGTTTTCCTTCGCCCGTAAAGTAAATGATAATAATTAACAACAAAAAGCAACAAACAAAAAACATAATTTTGAAAATCAAATGTACTCAATTCAAAGTTTAGACCCCCAAATTGATAGGTCTTATCGTTTGATATAAGTAAATACATACTTTTTTCATAATTTCAAGCCTTTTGGTAACCTAGTAAATTAACTTGACACCAACGTTTAAAAATAATTGTGTACAGGCAATAAATAATTTCTTTGTAGCCACAACTAAACCGATACTAGCTGGAAATATAGCTTATATATACGATTCATGTATATTTGTCTTGTTTTATAAGAACGGAGTAAGGTAGTTGTATTTTTCACCACGAACGAATATTTTCGTGCGATATCTTTATTAATCATATAATAATTTAATAATATCAAGTGATTAAATAAATACCTTTCGTAGTGCCAGGGTTTCATCATAAAAGGCGAAAGTTGCAGCGCACCCGAGGGATAAACAAAAAGGGTAGGGTTTTTGCGGAAGGCCCTTCGTTATTAATGTAATAACTGACACTTTGTTTTATGAGACCCCCAACTTCACTAGTTTGTACGTGGCCGATGATAAAACGTCCTTCGCCTAAAGATATTTTTGGCTGTATGAATTTTATAGTAGTAACTGTGTAAAGAAAATTGAGCTTTTAGCCTCGGGAAATAAATTTACAAAATATAGTATGAAATTTTCTCTTCCACTTCCACTTCCACCGCTTGTTTTTAGTATGACATCGACGGAAAATCAAAAAATCGCAAGTCAATTTACTCCTCGAAATTCTTCGCGTTCTTTACAATTTGCTAGGCCAACACAATTTGACCCATTTTGGCCTTATCATGTTCATTTTGAGACATGTTTTTTTTAAAGTTGCCAAGTTATAATATATTATGAAGACCTAATGATGACGAGAGAGACAGAAATAATTGTATTGATGACCTTGTTTAGCGACGATAGTAATAGTAATGTCATGATGAAGTTAACTAATTTGATATTCCTGATAATGATGACAACCATGATATCTATAATAAGGACGATGATGTCGTTAGAGATGTTAAAAGTGATGAATTTAATTAAGGTAACAATGATCATAGCAAATAAGTATTAAATTGATAGTTATCCATAAAGATTACTTTTTTATTTAGTCCCAGCAGTGATAGTATAGTTACTAGACCTATTAAAAGGTATCAACAATCATCAAATATTACTTATGTTTGGTTTATCAATTAAAACAAATTGCTTTGTAACAAATAATCTAATACTGTTATTCCTCTGGATTATGATATATAAACTACAGACCAAGTTGCAACAGAGTATATCTACTTTGGTAGGGAAAGTACTGAGTATATTGTATCCAATATGATCAGTACTTTCCCTAAATTATAAAATAAAAAAAAACCCAACGCGACTTTGTAGCACAACTTTAAAGAGCAAATGTTACTTAATTGTACTTTTATAATTAAAATATAGGTGTAACCCGCTCGAATTTGATGGCTCATGTATAGATATTATTTTTGATTTTTTAAATGTTTTCACACTTATCTTTATAAAGTTGGGAGTTTTTGAAATTTTAATTTAACTTTTTTTTTAATTTTTAAACTACATTTGGTATTTGTTTGTTTAGATATGTACATCATATCAAATACAAGTTGATGTGATGCATATGATGAGATGATATATTTGGTATGCGATTAATATTTAACATTTCACCTATCATAGCTTTTATCAATGCGACCAATTCAATGGAATGGACAGTTTTTGTAATGTACACGTCATTTTTTTCATTTGATACCCCATACCCACCAAATATACCCGATTTGACAATATTCGATTATTCATCCTCACTATCACCCTCATACCCTAGTAAATGTCTGAACCGATACTGACTAAACATATTTAATTTTAATATACACGTCATGTCCTTTCATTTCATATCCCACATATAAACATTAAAAGAATATTAGATTTTTCAGCACCACTTTCACCTTCAAATTTGTTTTACAAAAATGATAATTTGTAATCGTAATATTTCTTAGTCTAGTATTATATATTATGTACCATCACTAACTAGTAAAATATTCATACGTAACAATTAGACACACTGTGATTTTACGTCACGTATACGATCAGTATTAATAAATTTCAAATTACTTCATTATTAATTTTATTAAGATTTACCATCTAATAAATGTCAATTAGTTGAAGTCTACATTTTAGAAACAAATGATAAGATGATCATAATTCCTAATAATATTATAATCCAATCCAATAAATCCAATGCAATTCTTTCAATAAAATTTATTAACTATTATGAATATTGGTTCTTCCAATAAAATTTAAAAAACGATTAATTCTTTCAATAAAATTTATTACCACTATAACATAAATCCAGTGTTTACCGTATTGTTTTTGAATGTACTTACCACGTAAAATAATCACAATACAAATTCACAACGCGTTCTTCAAACGATTTGTAAGGAAATGTATTGAAACTATTGCTCTATTTCAGAAACTGTACAGTCACGTAGACAAGCTTGCACGTACATCTGGACTTCCTTCCAATCGCTGCTCGAACTGTCGACATTCGATATCAGTCGAGCGTTCCGTACATTCAGGAATTTCCAATAATACAACCCCTTTTCGAATATTTACAAACATAACTTTGCGGACGACACTGCTCTTATGACCAGGGATTAAAGTCTAAACATTGGGAGGCGAAGCTTTGAAAAGTTTGCAAAGTTCGCTGTAAAGGTAAATTTTGAAGTTTTTCCTTGCAAGCGCTTCGTTGTTATCGGCATTATAGAGATTAAGGAGCCAACAAAAAGATATTGCTTCGACAAATTTAATGATTCGTCGTTATAGAAATATAGGTATTATAATAATAAAAATTGATTGTTATTTTTATTAGGGTGTGCTCGGATTATTGTTGTTAGAGTACAAATAATTTAAAATGTACTTACAGTTTCAGATCTAGGTACATATGAGATTGCCCCTGCAGTTCCGGAACTAGAATAGGGCTACGGTATCCCCTGTCTAAGGTCCAGGTTTGCGGGCAGCAAGAGTGTAAGGTCAAACCGTCCAGTCAAGTGACCCGGGGAAGGACGGCGCCTTATGTGGTCGCATGCCGTCGTAAAAAAACAGAAAGTGCGGAGAGCGCAAATGCTCACCGGGGAAGAGTCCGAAAGGGGCATCGCGCTTGGAGGACTCCGGATGCATTTCGTTGGGGATGCCGGAGTCCTTCACAAAGTGCTGAGAACGGCCACCGGGGAGGTTTTAGTGCGGTAAAAATCCCACATAACCCGGCATTGCTCCCACGGCGTCGGGTACCTTTTGAAGGTTTCCCCCTCGAGAAAAAAAAAAGAATGAAAAAAT
>MOOZ01001714.1:103170-147712 GCA_002930495.1 Cecropterus lyciades | reverse complement strand
CCCCCAGAAGAAGAGGCATCAGGTTCCGGATGAACAATGACTTCCGGCCCCCATGAGCGCTGGCCTGGAGCGGCAGATGTAGGGCCGCCTAGCCATCCATACAGGAGCAGGCCCGTACAAGAGTAGGTGGCGCGTCCGTGTAAAACGCGCGCCTTTCTCAGAGGCGAAGCCAAAGCTGCCTGGGGTGCAACGAAAAGAACGCGCTAGCGTATCCCTTCTCCCTGGCGCAAGCTTGAAGGGACACCGTGGTTTGGTTGGTATACAGTCGAGATCAGACTTCGACACACCCTCTCCGATGCCCAGCGGAGAGAAGCTTCCCTGACGTTAAAAAAAAAAACTAAATTAGAATACGTCGGATAAATATTCACCCATACTATACTATTTAGACCAGAAACATAACAGAGCTTAACACTACGTTATAATACTGAAACAGGTGTGGAGGTGGTATCTTTGGAGTCAAATTACCAAGGGTTCTACCACTTTCAAAATATATTATCGTATTGTCAACAAACAATTTTTTGTCAATGGGTTAACGACCGATCGAATAGTGCTCTCTGTTCCAGCATCTTATTTGGAAATGATCATGTTGAAAAATCGAATTTCATGTCAGATTTATCTTAATTTGTATTATTTACATTTATATTAACCAAGGCATACGAGTAAAAACCAAGTCTATATTAATATTATAAAGTAGTAGTGTTTGATTGTTTGTTTGAACGCGCTAATCTCAGGAACTACTGGTTCGAATTGAAAATTATTTTTATGTTGAATAGTAAGTTTATCGAGGAAGGCTTTAGGCTAAATAACATCAAGCTGTAACTAATAAGGGTAGAGCAGCTAAAGAAAATGTTGCAAAAACGGGAAAATATACGGGATCTGCGTAAACTGTGATCTTTACGCAAAAATCATGTATTACGAAATTGTTCAACTTTAAAACTTCTAAAAATAAGTCATCAATCATTATAACCTTTTTTATGGTACTCAAATTAGTCCTTAAATAATAAATTATTTGCGAAGTTGTTTTAATAAACATGATACTGTACTGAAATAGTCATCATTGAGAGCACTATTTCAGTACTTCTATGAATTAATAAACTTAGTTTGAAACCTCTTTGATACGTAGGTAACATTCACATGAGCATTATTGTTATTTTGAAGGTGCTATGACTCTGTTTGATCCGAAAGATGGTGTTACACTTTTGAGTCGAGAACACACATCAGTGGTGCACACTGTAAGATGTTTCTTTAAACTTAAAACCTACTATCTATTAAATCATATTAATTAAGTAGCACATAATACAAATAGAGCAGAAATATTCTTGTACCTATTAAGGGTCCCCCACGACATTAGATACAATTTTAATCTGTCAGTGAATTGTCGGAGCACGGATTTTGTTGAGAAGCTAATTGCATAAGACTTGGTGCGGGTAGCCCATCCATCAATCAGGATCTGTCTAAAGCGAGCGGACTAATTTGCCCGTTTGTTTTGCCTTTAAGCCTCATGCGGTCCTGGTACCCCGGGTACATTGATCGATGTTTCATTAGAATTTGTAAACAGTTTATTAGCGGTTGAACCGACTGTTTAGGGTATGTCTAGAGTACAAACGTCCATCAAGATGTCGCTTTTATAGGTACTGTCACTGATATGTTCAACAAAATTGAATGAGCCTTAATGGGACAAATCGCGGTCGGATAGAATCCATCTCGTACAGGTATTTTTTTGTATTTTTGCATGAATACTGAATAAAATTACCTACTATTTCTTGTAAGGAGGTCTTTCAGTGATCAGTAGTGAAGTTTAGATTGGGATGATTATGTCAATGTTAGAAAATAATGGCATTGATAGATCGTGACCCGGCCTATACATAAACAAGGATCTGTCTGACGGAAGCGAACTTATCTGTGTATTTCTTCGATCAAAATTTGATTGAAGGTATATTTTATTGATTATATATGTGTCTGCACCGTATGTACCAGTTCTTTTGATGATAAATATATTTGGCAATATTTAATTTCACTTCTAAAATTTTATTTCATATAAAACAAGAAATAAATATAAAAGCAAAAGTTAAAAAAAAATGTGTTGTGTTTATTTCGTTCTGGGTCAAGTAACTAAAAATTTTAGCTAATAATGAAGTTAAACTAAAACCTAACAATAATTTCTTATTTTAAATATGTACTATGATGTATTTTATCTTCGTGTCTAGATAGCTAAATATACTTCCGTGTTAGTCCTATGGGGCATATTCGTACATAATATGCGTCCGCCACTTTGTATCCGCCATAATAAATGCCTGTCTGATCCATAATTAAAGGGCTGGCGAAAGTCAAACGACCTATCTGGAAAGCCAAATTTAGTTTAACAAGGATGACGTCAAAGCGAATCTAGCCAATCTATTATTTAACGCCTCTAAGGTATTGTAACCACGGGTATAATAGAGTTCCGTAACCGAAACTATCGGATATCCGAAATAAAAAAATAGCCGTATCCGTAACCGTATCCGATATAAAAGTTTCGGTTAATTTCGCATACGTTGCGAGATATTTTTTTAGTTTTAGTAGGTAACACTTCAAATTGATTAGGTAGGTAGATTGGTAGGTATAATAATAACTGGTATGACTGATCTTAATAGCACATGATAACATATAATTAGAAAAAATACCTTTTTGTATTTTACGTTTTAAATTCTTTAAAAATGTAACATCCCTAACCGTATCCGAAACCGGTTTAATATTATTATTAGTATCGATATCCAAATACGAAATTTCATATCCATAACATCCCTGGTTGCAACCAGAAAACGATATTATATGCTAACAATATATTGAAACGTGAACAGATCTTTGGTACTGATATAAAATGAACAATTTATCAAAATAAGCACTAAAACGCACAATTGATCAAATGCATCAATTACTCATAGGCTCTTCTAAGTTTATTTTTTAAGTACAGTGCTATATAAAATTTGCTAATGTTATCTACATCCCCACCCGATCGCGACAGCTACTTTAAAACCTCTGCAAAGTGTTTCCGTATTTGTGTCCAGCACAATTTCTGCGAATATTCTACCTGATCTTATGTCCACACGTATAAGAGCTCATAGATAGACACTTAAAAAAAAAATTCTTAAAGGAAATTTGTTTATCATGGCTACTATTAATATATAAAAATGTTTCAAATATTAGATACATCTCTTATAATAGTCCATACGTCAGTATAAGTAAAGTGTAGACTTCAAGTTTTAATCCACAAAAAATAAAACGAATATAAAACGGGTCATAAACCTCGTTAGTACCTATGTAACCAATTTATTTCTTTCTTCATGGTTACGTAACAAATACTTTAAAACTCGTCCTAAATCAAAATCGAAACTAAACGGAATAAAACTTTCGGGATAAGAATACAATTTGAAGTTCTCGTAGAATTTTCCTAGAGGGTTGGGATTTCGGAATGGCTTCGCCTCGGTCTATTTTGTCTGAATCACAACAAGTTTGCTTACTCTCGCCTTACTGTGCAAACTCAATCGCCGTGCCGATTGTTCTAGAGTTTTATTGGAAAAACTGGGTATTTGCTTAGAGAATATTTCAATATATTATGGTATTTCTAATATGTGTATTGTGTAATGATCGATATATTGGGATTATTGGGCTATATTGGAATTATAATTATGTTACTATAGTTATCATCCATCCATCCATCCATCAGCCTTTTGAGGTCCACTGCTGGACATAGGCCTCCCCAAATCGGTGTATAGTTATATGACAGGCTTAAAGTTAAACTTAAAAGTTCGTAAAAGAAAACTTTAAACAGACAATATTTTGAAATAATATTAATTACTTTTTTAGTAAAAAATTTGGAACCATATCAATGATACCTCTCAAGTTATTACGGATATTATGTTTCATTTTAGATTTGCTGTAAGATGTCTGTCTTTTACTGCATTTTTTCATTGGTGCTATACGCTATTTTCATCTTAACGACGGATTATTAATACAGGAGCCAGATGTATCGACACAACGGTGTCCTATAATTAAATAAGTCCTAAAAATTTTTTGAACGGAAACTAGCTTTCACCGCTTCGGAAGTGGTTGGAGACGAAGCGACGGACAAAACTCTTATCTATCTGTATAGGCCGTCGAAAACTCAGTCCATTCAAATTAAATCATTACCCTCGGTACTTAAAGGGCAAGGAAAAAGAAGAACGGGCAAAACAAGCAATAAAACGGCTATTCAGCGAACTGAAGTTTGGAACTGGAAGTAATAAAACCGTTACAGCTGAATCTTTGGGCGGCCCTTTACACTCCAGAAGTGTGTTTGTTAGAAAGTACGAAACCCTTTACGGAATGAATGGCCAATGGCAAAACAAAGAACTGAGAGGAGATATAACTTTGAAATGAAATGCTTGGTTTGAATAAATATTGGGGGAAACAACGTTAATAGAACTACGACGATGCTCCTTCTCCACAAACGCTTGTGGATGAAGAAATATGTGACAATATGAATATATATATATATATATAAATGAATATAATGATAAAGACTGATGGACCAATTTGAATTTGAATAAATTATAAAATGGAAGGAAATCATAATTATATCTATATTTCAAAGTTCAAAAAAGTTGTGAATATCCAAGCGAATAATTATTTTGATTTAATTTTGTTTGAAACCTACAATATTCGGTTACTTGGACCTATCTTATTACCTACTAACTACGTAGTCTATGATATAGTTCTTCTATTTACAGGGATATATGGATGCAACCACGAAACACTTGTCTTGTATAAGTATGTATAACATCTACATTAAGCGTTAAAAATAAATGTGTCCCATCTTATAAGGCTAGGCAAATGGCAGCAATTACTTAAAAAATTGTTATAATTCGCAAAAACTTGAAATGAAGCTAAAAGCTTGAAGCGAATGTTTTGTGGCCCTCAAACATAGGGTAATTTTGATAATTCAAGCGCAAGGGCGACAAAGTACGTTATTAATTAAATATTGTTCTTGGCTAATAACTTTCATACTATTTACTGTATCTATAGTGCGTATATGGGTGGCTTCGTTCCGTAAACAAAAACATAATTATAATAATTTATTGAGATCAAGCCTCATTCGCAGTGCGATCACGAACCACTCTATGAAACTTGACGAAGGCTTTTTGGCGGGGAAAGTTTCGTAGCAGCGGGAATGTCTCGCACATACAAATGACTGCAAATGGTCTGGCAAAAGTATGTGAATGGAAAAACACCCTAAGTCACATATGAGGCACCCTGTGGCGTTCAAATTACTTTGTTATCCTATTAGAATGTAGCCTACACTATTAACTTCTTCGATTTCATCATGGCTGAAGTTTAATGAAGATAGCTCTTATACTAAGTCCCGTCCTTCATTTCGTTTATGTTAAATATAACAATATAATGGCAACATTTTGACATTTAACACACCAAATGAGCTTTCAAAACCGCTTCAAAAAAATCGTGCTTAGTTTTCTGCCCATAATCTTCGTTCATTATTGCGATGCCTTAATATGGTAGACACTGCGCTGACTATAATTTTGACTATAAGTCATAATTAAGAAGCTAATTAATAGAAATGGTCCTAAAATATATATGTAGAGGCAAATATGTAAGTAATACCACAATTTGCCTCTCGAGTGTCAAGGAAATACACACGGCGCCACTGAAAAGAATTCACGGCACTCCATTCTGTTTTGTAATGATATATCATGTTATAAATTATTCCACTTGAAATAATTCCGCATATACCCTTTTTCCGACGTTCTGGTGCAATTTCGGCATGAGGAATTGCAAGTTATTTTCCGAGACTAAATGCACAATTTTTGACAGTAAAATACGTTGCTTGGTGATTTACAAATGCATGTTCGGTGCTTTTAAGTTAATTGTATATTACTATAGGACAATGCCTAGCATAAGTGAACTTTTTATCACTTTTATGTTAAACATAAACGTGATAAAAACTTGATGTGTGATATATGATGTTAGATAAATATTATCGCGAAATTGATACATTTTATAATAATCTATTACGGGCATTCACGATATAAGAAATTCGAAAACCGCATGTCGTGAGTATTCGGTATATATGAATATGCTGAGTGAGGTAACCGTATATTAGTCACCTTAGACTTATATATAATTAAGTTTTTAAATAAGTAATCGCATTAATGTTTATTTATTCCCACTTAGTACCTACGTAAGGTATGTTAGTATTTCTATTAAAACGAGAGAAAATTAAGCCAAACTATTCACTAATGTAAAGGTTCGAAAATATTATAGAGACTTCTTAAGTATGTAGGTTTCCACATAATCTATACAATAAAAATGATAACCAATATATATGAACAGCAACGCATTCCCAGGCTCAAACTTCAGTGTGGATTCCAAAATTCATTACAAGGAATAATACAATTACAAGAAATCTTACAGCAATAATACATTATGTATGTTCAATTTACTCAAACAGGCTCAAGTTTAAAAACCGGCAAAGAATAAGAAGAGAACATATCACATACAATCTAAGTACCTACTGAAGATTTGTTTCTTAAATAAACATATGAGTTCCAGGGAAATTTGCAGCAATAAAGTTGATGTAAGAGATGCTACTTCAGTAGCCTCTAAAACTGATTAACAGTCGAGATAAGAAAACATTTCAAGAACAAAGTAGGTACAGCCAGCGAAAATATATAGCGTAAATTCAAATGTTTCTTATACCACCCTTTTCTGCGGGAAACATAAATCATTGTAACGAGGGGTTTTTACAAAGACATATTCACAAGGTTTTGTGACAAACGACTATGTATATTTAACATACACTTCCGTCTAATGAGATAAGAGGTATGAGAGCACCATTAGGAATTGCCAGCTATTCCATTAGCTATACAAACGTATCTCAAAACCTAAAGATAATACAAAAAAGCAAACTGTAATAAAAACCATGTAGGATATTACACAGAGAATAAAAATGTGTATTCATATCAGTCAGTAACACGCTTATTTGGATTTTAGTCAAATTAAAAGAATCTCGGACTTTGAAGTTTATATGTTGGTGTATTATCTAGTAAATTCGTGGAATCGACTGGATTGGACGGGATTTTCAGAGAATAGGGCTTATTTATAAGAAATTTATAGGAAAGGTAGAATAAGATGTTACAATTTAGCTCGTCAATAATTAGGAATTTGTGCTACTTTGTCAAATAATATTATTAACTTAATTCTATCACTTACTTGTAATTGAGGCGTATAATATTCTTAATCATAATATATCGCTGCTTTCATTGAATAACAACACAACAAGAAAACACTACTTTGTCAGAAGAGCAAGGTAAAAATTTATAAAGCAATTCATTCATTCATTCATTAAGGAAATAAAAACAATGCTTTTGTTTTTATTTTCTTAATGAATGAAGTAAAAATAATAAAAATAAATAAAAGTATCGCGGTTAAGTCATAGGACCTACTTTTCAATCTTCGTCCTGTTTTGGATAAAATTATTTCACTTAAAACTAATGATGAATTTTTAATGAGTGCTTATTAATTGAAAGTAGCGCTAAATTATTATTTTATTATATTTAATATGTAAATAAATATGTATTATGTATGTTCCTTTTCATTTAATTTTACTTACTAGTCTACCTCTAAAAACATTCCTGATGATAACCAAGAATATAAACCTCTATGATCAACGCATTGAAGCGAAACCCCTAACAGAATTGTAAAGGACAGACTAATAAAAATAAGTTACAAATAAAAAAAAGTGTAGCATGCGACGCCGTAAAAGATGACAACCAGCTGTATGCAATATCTAAACCGTTTCTAATTAAAAGTGACACTTTTATAATTGCGTGAACGAGATATGATACTAGACTCGAGTCCATTTTGAAGTAATATTATTATGGTTATAAAAAATAATTTTAAGATCCGCTATCGAGAAATACAACTACAGATTATGAGCTTCTCATTTATTATAGTGACTAAAGTATATTCGATAGCTTCTTGAGATTAAAGTTTCTCTTTCTTGAAAGCAAAACTCTTTGAAAATATATTTTTATAACTTGTATATTCCCGCCGTTCCGCCCACTTCGTTCATGCTTATTACGTTAATTAATATCCTATGTGGATTCCCTATCTGTTTTCAAAATTTCAGCGAAATACGACCAGTGGTTATTGCGTGAAAGAGTAATAAATACACACAAACATACTCACAAACTGCGAATTTATAATATTAGTAAGATTAAAATTTGACGAACCAGTTTCTTTACCTACTTAGCCGGCAACAAGTATTTCATTACGGAAAATACATATTTTGCAGGAATATGCGTCTATTAGACCACTTCATAGTCGTGAATTAATTGCAGCTGACAGCAGAAAAGTCTACCTTAAATCGAACATAGGCATGAAACAGCGCCACAAACGTCAAAAAAGCTTTAATTTATATCCACTATTTGGAATACGGAAATTTCGTGGATTCTTCACTTTGTGTTTGATACTTTGAAGCTATTAATACCGCCCACGACAGGCTGCAAGATTTGTGTCAGGTATAAAATAAAGTGCTGTTCGTTGGAATAGACAAACAAATAACACGTTGGAACCAACCTCGGCACGAAAAATGAGTTTTGTGTTAATATATTTATTTTTATGTTTTATTTTAAAAATTAAGTAGCGCGCAAACATGCAATTTAACTAATAATAGGTGGTCTCTGCCTTCCATCTGTAATTAACTCTATATAGAAGAGGCGTTTAATCTGAAGTCACAGATGAATTGAAAGTGAGCTGAACATTGGATCTTTTCAACAAAACACAAAAACTGCTTCACGATAGAAATAGTTGAGGCGGTGGTACGTCCCGAACCTACGTGTCGAACGGTATTCGTATATTTTTAAAATATTTTCCTTCGTCATATTCTCTCGTAAAATCTTTCTCGATATTGTACAATTACACACTTTTTTGTTATTTTGTCAATCCAAAGACTTTTTCACATAAATAAATATCGGATGTAAGTCATATAAATTATATTTTTTATAAAAAACAGTTGTAGCTCATTAGTAATAGATACAAGTTTTTTGGTGACGCCGAAAGTTGAGTTAATATTCTAAAGCAATATTGGCGTGTTGCAATTATTGTAAATACGATGAACAATGAGCCTACTTCTAAATATACCTAATATTTTTACCTATGAAACTGCCGTTCTGCCGTACTGGCCATTTCAAATCCAAATTTTTTTTCGGCTGATAATTCTAATTTTAATTTAATATAATTTTAAAAACATGGAATTATTTTGTTGGTTGGACCCTGGTTCAGCACCCAAACAATGCCCTAAACGAAAACTTACCCCTAGAAAAGTGATAGTCACTGTTTGGTGGTCTAATGCGAGTGTAATTCATCACAGCTTCTTACCGAACGGGCTGAGCATTACTGCAGATGTGTTACTGGGAAGAACTGAACACAATGATGGAGAAGCTCGCACGGCTCCAACTAGCTTTGGTCAATCTTTCGGTTCCACTGCTCTTGCACGACAACGCGCGACCTCATACTGCACAGCAGACGGTCTCCAAGCTACAAGAGCTGGGGTTGGAAGTTCTTCGTCATCCGCCGTACTTACCAGACCTTGCGCCTACAGACTTCTACTTTTTCCAGAACTTGCATAACTTCTTGGCGGGAAAAAAATCAATATCCGAGAGCAGTACAAAATGCCTTTGAAGAATTTATTGCCTTCCGTCCTGCTGATTTCTTCAAGAAGGGCATCAATAAGCTACCAATGCGTTGGCAAAGATGCATTGATTGTATGGGTTATTACGTTATTACAAAAAAAATATTTCATGAAACGCCAATTTAATAGGTAAAGACCTATTATTTCAAGTTAGTGATAAACTAATTTACCTTACCAATTACCTAAGTAAAATACTTAAACAACAAGCTATCGAATATAAGTGATTAATTTTTTTCAATTTGTTACGTAGATAATATCTTTTACATTTGCTTATTTGACAAAGTACAAAATTGTAAGAGATATCAGCGACAGAAAATTTAATATATTTTTTATTATGTTTAGCGTTCCGTACCCAAAGTTTAAAAACTATCTCTTAAATGATTCTATTTCTCAAAACGTAAACGTAAATAAACGTAGTTATGCATTTCCAATTGTTACAAATTGTGAACAACAATGTCTGCTATAACAACAAATACTTCAAATAAAAACAAATATTAAAAATAAAGGGAAGCTACCCAAACAATAAACTGATAATTTTCGGCGTATTTCAGCTTAACAATCACTGTCAATAGATAGACTATTACGGTGTGTATTATGAAAATATAACTGCATGTTATTGCATGTACTTTATATTTTCACACTGCATGTATTTCTATCGCTGCTATTAAAACAAACACAAAAAATATATATTTGAAGGTACGGAACCATCCAACAACTTCGACACGATCTTAGCCAATTATAATTATGGACTAAAGCTGTCATAACATCCCACGGGTGTTTCCATCTCCACAATGAACATTAAATAACTTCTAATTAAGCTCGCGTACTTTGTAATTTGAATACAAATGTTGCTAATTACAAAGACGACAGGGCAATTAAAACGGTATCTCTATGATAATCTTGGAACAAGTTTTGATATGCAATATGATCGTGGAGGTAATATCTTCGGTTCATTAGGCGATAATGGTAAGTGTAGCAATATTTCAACTTATGTAATGTACCTATTTAATGATCGTATGGACTCGGTACTTAATAATATTACCGTTGAACGTTGAGCACAATTTTATGAATTGGAATAATTAATTACGTTTATCAAGTTGAAGTAGGTAAAGTCACAGTATTGTAATGCTCAATGAAGTTAGTATTGTCCTAAAGATTTTATTTTGACTTTTGTATCGTTTACTTGCGTTTACCCGAACATAAATTACCATGTAAGTACCATAAAAATACTTAGTTGGCTAACATTAAGTTCAATCGTCAAAATGTATTTACGTAGGTAAGTAGCAATATACCTTTTATTTTTAACGTGGGGGAAACTTTTAAAAATAGTACCCGAGGCCGTGGGAGCAACGCCGGGTTATGTGGGATTTTTACCGCACTAAACCCCTCGGTGGCCGTCCTCAGCGCTGCGTGGATGACTCCGGGATCTCCAACGGAACACAACCGGAGTCCTCTGAGCGCGATGCGCCTTACGGGCTCTTCCCTGTGAGCGGACTGCATGCGACTACACATGCCGTCCTTCCCGAGGTTGCTTAGCTTGACGGCTCGAGATCCCTTGCAACCAGCAACCCCGGAAGCCCCCTTTTACGACAGGCAGAGAATACCGTAACCCTATTCTGGTCCCGGAACTACAGAGACAAAGTAGCAATATACCTAGCTTTTTATTATGCTCAGAAAATCCATATCAAAATGACGTAACGGAGTTTTTATGTCTTACGTTCAACTCGTAAATTGAAACTGAATATTATTTTCTACTGCGAATATTTAAATAAAGAATTACCGTTATATCTTTTCTCATCTTTAAATGTGTCATCTTTTATGCAGATACGCCTACGTTGGCGTAAACGCTGCACCAATTTGTGACGTAAAGCAAAGAGCTCTCAACTGTGTCCCAGTTTGAAAGCTGGAGTAACTGGAGACATGCAAGCTATTTTCTTTTTCCATAATTATTTTTGATGTCTGGCATGCCGTTGTGATCCTACTGCTGGGGTTCCTTGCTACAACTGGGGATGTCTGAAGCATATTATATTTCCCTACAATGGGGTTTGGTGAAGGAGAGTACGGATTAGTGGCCAAACTACGGCGGATATTTCTTCATTATTTTAAGGCCTTTTTAAATTTAAGTTTAATTTAACAATAAGCTGTACACTGATAACTGGCACCACGACTTAAGGCTCAGAGGCGAGATATTAGCCACTCACGAACACCCATTAAAATCATGACGATCTGTAACAAACAACATTTAGGTTAACAATTTCGCTTTTACCATACTCACAAAAAAATTGTGAGATGTGACGTACGCATACACTATAATATCGTGGTAATGATAATTTTAAAACTGATACATGGCAAATGACCTCACAGGCAACAGCAAGTTATATAACAGGTACATTTTTTTCTTACGATAAATTGGCGACATTCCACTTTCTGAAATAATAAGACGTGGCGTCGTCGGTCACAAGGGAAATTTTTCATTGAAATTAGAGCAGGAACACGGTCGGACATTAATCAACTAAGGGATAAAAAAATAAATTAAATGAGACTCTGAATGTATTTCACTATCATATTTTTAATGGAATTTCATGCCGTGAAAAATTGTTTGGGTGATATTGAGAAACTTCTTAGAATAGTAGTTAAAACGCTTATATATCACAGTTTTTTTATTACTCGTCCGCAGCTGAAGGCAGTTTTTCATAATGTTTAACGTCAAACATATGAATATGTTTACTTTTTTATGCCATATCCATTTTTTCAGAATAAATAGTAAATGTGACATCAGCATTAGGTAAATAATTATTTGTTAATTCATTTATTTTTGGTTCATGTATGCCGGGAGTTAGTCCTCGGTCAAGGGGTTTGCTGAGGTAAGCAGTAATTTTTGAATTGAAACTTCTTTAGAAAAGTTGTGATTTGAAACACAATGAAACGAAAATGCGTTACGAAAGCAGTTGTCGGCGCTACAACTAGATGACGCTGTACCCCGATGGCACTGTACCCGTACTGGCTAACGATTTTACTTCATAGCTTGTATCAGGGCTCAAGTTTGAAACATGTGAAATAATATATCCGAATATCGGCTGCAGTGATCACATAATTGATTTTTGAAAAAGCATAAGTCTTAATACCCTTATGCTCAAAAAACAAATTATTATTAAGAATCACTTCTGCCGTGTAAGAGTACAACTCAACACGCACTTATTTATGTAATCTATGTAGCATGAGCACAGCTGATGCTTAGACTCCTGCGTGATCAGTGATACAATCTAGAACCTTTAATAATCTTTATATATAAGATAATATACCAAATTGAGATTTATTAAATACCTAGTTAATAAGTGTAAATTTAATTAGTTCATATTCATGTAATGTCATATATTTATTAAGATTAGAGGAACTGAAACATTATTTTCTTATATATTTGCATGCTTTCATGATCCGATAATGAGAGAAACATTAAAATCAATTATAAGTTAAATTAATAAATTGAACTCATAGAAAAACTCATAAATTGTAAATATGCAGGCTATCTTTTATGACGTAATTTTGTACTGAACTTATTTTATTTCTCACGTAATATAACAAGGTTCTGATAACACGCACTGTATGCCAGTAACGTTAACGTAAAATTCAAGTTGGTAGGGGAAACAGTTTTACGACCCCGCGCCCTCTGGTTTAGTCCGGCTTGATTCTTTGATGATGTAGTATATATCAGAAAAAGAGATGAAACAATAGATTAGAAAATAGGTAAAATTTTGAAAATATTGTTTGGTAGTAACGTAGTAAGTATCAAAATTTTCTACAACCTATAAAACAACGTATAACGTAATGATATAAACACATACATATGTAAGTATATTTCGGATTTTTTTAAATATTTAATAGTTAAATGTAGAAGTTAAAATTTATCATGAAAAAAACAATCGGTATTTGCTATTATGGTAAAACAATGGTACAACATATTAATGACAAATACACAAATTTATACTAAACATACGTATTCAATTAGAAAATGTTAACCTATTTTATACGGAGACTAGCTGCGCCCCGCGGAATCATCCGCGTAAGTTTCGACGATGATATATAGCCTTCCTTGATAAACGGGCTATCTAACACCGAAAGAATTTTTCAAATCGGATCAGTAGTTCCTGAGATTAGCGCGTTCAAACATTAGTAGGTATAGATAAGTCCGCACTTTTATTCATCTTAATATAAACTTCAGCTTAATAGGTAGTATCTCATCTTTACAGATATACTGTTTAAAGAAGAATGCACGGGCGTCTTGAGACATCCCCCCAGGGCTCGCTGCAATTTTACGAGCGGCTGCCCTTAGCGCGGTTCCAGCCCTTGCAGTAAGGGCAACCACACATACGTTAGTAAATGAACAATGCGAGAAAATTTAAGAAGAAACTTAAGAAAAAATGTTGAAATAAAATATCGTTTTTAAAGTATCTGCATATGCATTCTTACTGCTTTTTTTAAAGAGTTTATAGATTTGATATAATTTTGTAAACAAGTAATTGTTTACAAAATTATATTTAACTAAAATTTATAAATGCTTTAAATTATTTACGTGTAATTATTGACCATTTTTTTATAATTAACGGCTTAAATGTTGGTTTGTTGAATTTATATTTTTCATATCATTATAATATAAATATGTTTCTAAATTACAAAAATATCCGACAAAAACAATTGAAAATACAAAATTAAAAGACAGTAACTGTTTCTATTGTCCAATATTTTAATTGACATTACTGCTTAAATATTTCAATATCTTGTATGATTAGTGAGACCTGGTCACTCTACTTGCACGCACCACAATCCTTCGGCAACGGCACAATGAAAATATATTCCAACGTAATCCCAGCCTTCGCTGGCTGTTTTATCCAATGTTTCAGGAATATTCACTGCATTTACTCGAAATGGAGTTCAGAATTTGTTCACGTTATTTATTTTGTTTTCATTTCAATATTGTGGCCGACATGAAATAATGTTTCGTATACAAGTGCATATTGTAATCTTTTAGTTTTTTTCGACCACTCATATTTAGCAAAAAATGGATTTTGTTTAAATCCAGACTGCTGATGGTACTATTGCTTTATGCGAATTTCATAAACTTCTGTCGCCATTTTATGTATTATCTAAGCGAACTTTTCATGATACTAAAGTATATAATGCATCAATGTACAAATTAAAATGAGTAAAACTAAACAGCTTTAGTCGGTATGCGCGTAAATCATACGATTGATTAATTTTTTCGTTAGAAAGTGTATCGGCTATTAAAATAATATCGACGTATTTAGACCCGCTGGCATATCTACATAAAATCTCCATCATACTTATCCCTAAATACGATTTCCCATTTATCATCATATAGGGTTTTATCGTTTACGTGACGAAGATTTATTATCCTATAGGTTATAGCTATAAATATAAAAAAGCGGTCCAATTATGCATCATTTATACGGCCTCATGCATATAAATCAAAATAATCATAGTGTAAAGTGTTAATAACAGAAGAGATGCCGACGCGCCAACGTGACGCGACATTTGATGGCGAAGCTAATCTAGATATTATGTACTAGCTGTGCCCTGTGGTTTCACCCGCTACTGCAGAAGAAAAAACAAACAAATATAACGTGCTGTTATTAGCATTCCTCAATAAACTGACTATTCAACACAAAAATTTTATTCGATTCGAACCAGTAGTTCCTGAGATTAGTGCGTTCAATTAAACAGACAAACTCTTCAGCTTTATATTATTATATCAAATTAAATAATAATAATATGCTGATAAAAAATGAACTTGCAAATACACACAACTTCTTAGTTTTATTGTAAAATATTTGTTAAGAGAGTGGTAGAGCAAGTATAGTGTGACCGGGTCGTAGCTGCCAGTCACACCTATTGCAAGGTATTGTAAGAAGTATAGCTACCGGCTAATTTACAAAACATATTATGCGGCAATCTTAGTCCTCTGGTGTCCGCATCTGTAATCGACTCCAGGTAGAGCCCCTGTTGTATAAGACCTGTGTGTGTATAATTGTAGGCTACTCTTCAACTCTTCACCTAAAATTGTTATTAAGTAAAAAATGAAAACAATATTATTTATGTAATAATTTTATGTATGAATAATGGCATGTCCAATAAAAACATACGATTGATTTCCTTGAATGTTTTTATAGGTCGATATTCTTTTATATATATAATATAATTAAAATTTGTTCCTGGTAAAATTCTAAACAATTTTTAATTTGCTAGAAAATGTCTAATTACTTTACTCTCCAGTAAAAGACGAAACCAACAAACACACTTCAGCATTTCTAGAAAAGCTCCTACATATATCAACATATATAATATATTGTTAGCTTTTATGTAGATAAAAACTATACACTTATATCATACCTATAATTCGTTTCAAATCACTGTTACATACCTTTTATTTCAAATTTCAATGTAATCTTACAATCCAGCGACTTCAGAAACGTTAGAAAAGAAAAACAGAGATACCATTGTACAGTTTTTAAATCGCAGTCTAGAGCCCTTGATGTTTGTTGTAGAGCCAGTAGAGGCGTAGAGGTACGGCAAATGTACTCTCCACGTTTCATTCTCTAGCATTGTGAAATTTCACAATTGAACTTTAGTGCTTTAGTTTTATTTCATATTTCTTGTTTGAAATTGTACTCATTGAATTGTTATATAGTACTAGTAGACTCGTGAACTTCCCTAGAATTTATCAATTATTGATTAAGATTGACGTGAAATAATATTTATCGGATGTATTATGGGAACATATGATATTGATAACGTTTTAATGTTTTTAAAATTATAAGCGTTAATTATTATTCGGATAAATCGAAATCTTCTGGACTTAAAAGTCTCAGTGTACATTTATGTATTTTACAATAAATTGCTACTATTGTGATTTATCACAATACCTCTGTACAAGATACATTTTGAAACCTTTCCCTGCAAGAAACAGTCCTATGTCTAGACACTATTGTGTAATTTCTAAATCGCGGGTGCGTAGAGCTCTTCATGTCTCTCGTCAGGTAAAGCCGCAGACGAGTGAATTGTGTCTTTTATATAGCATTGTTACGGAGAATATATGCTGAATTTTGTCCTTGTATGTATTATTATACTGACTAATCTGAAATGGATTAAATAAACATTACAGTTCTATATTCATAAAAAAATTACCTTCAACAAAGTGCAAGCCATTTTAACCTCCTTTTGATGCAGTCGCGTAGAAAGGCTTGCACAGTATAGATAATATTGTGATGATGAGGCATAATAATCTGTATAAGAATTATGTACTGTAATCACACCCAACCTATATGACAATTATATGGTATTATTAAATAATAAAAAGAAAATGTTTTAAAATTACTAGATTTAACATTATTTCGTTGTCAATCCTTTATTTTAAGTATATTCCAATAGTAAATATCCATGAAATCGTGAAATTTTTTACCAGTCAAACAAAGTTATCTGGAATAACAAAATCTACTTACCTATAGGTATCCTTCTCTTATAAGAAAACTGCCTCTCGTCGAAACCCGTAACTTAGATACACAGTGGATTCAAAATGGGCATTTATAAGGAAGCGCCTAAACGATAACCGAAATCTTTATAAAAGCACCCAATTGCAAGTTCAGTGTGAGAGCAAACAGTTTATTCCCACGTGCAACAGCACACAGCATTTAAAATTCCATTTCCTGACAGAGAATATTCGAGAAAAGTTCAAATTGAACCCGTGAATTATTTTTTAGTATTAATACCACCATGTATTACATACCTGGAATGGGAATGTCTATAACAAGTTTGCTTGTCATCACTACCAACGTTGAGCATAATTTACCTCTCAAAATGAAAATGGGTATTGTCTAATACTAAGCCGTTATCTAATACTAAGCATGGTTAAGCAACTTTAACACACTCGTAAGGCTTTGTCATTGAGCGATAATTTATTGGATATACGCAAATGATTTGAATATAGATAATCTAAGGAACCTTTGCATACGATCATGGACTTCTGGGGAGAGTTGATAAGGTACACGGTATATTGTATATCTCAAAGTGTCTAAATGCCTACGTAATATTTACGATCTACGTAGTACTATGTTCTGAAACGAAGTATTTTTTTCAATAAAGGAAGGTAAGATCAAAGTCTCCCCTAAGATTGGCAACAGATGCGTTGCTACCCCTGAGGACTAAGATGGAATGCCTCGGAAAAGTATGTCTCCCTTACCATACCCTTCAGACCAGAACACAACAACGGGTAACACTGTTATTAGGCAGAAATAGATGTGGCGGTGGTGCCTTCGGAGTCGAACCACAAAGAGCTCTACCACCTTTAAAGCATCTAATCTTATTTTTATTTATTTAGTGGATATAATTTGACTTTGTTAAAATGAAGGTTACATTTACATCTATAGTAATATATATGTCTGCAATTTATTTTATATATTAAAATATTATCGTTTTATTTATTAGTATTCAAACAAAATCGGAAAGTACGCCATCTATCAATTGGTAGGCAAAGCGACAACACACACGAAACGAAGCTACTTCAAGAAGTAAGTAGTTATGTACTCGTGCAATAGATGGCAGTGTTAAATGTTATAGTGGTGCTTTCTTTTCATAAAAATATCATTGGAGGGCGTTTACCAAATACATATGTGACGTATTTGATATTGTAATGTATCTAATACGTTACATTTTAATTATATAGCGCTATTTTATATTGATGAAGTGATAATAATATTAAATTTTAGAACACAATTAATTATACACGATGCATATCACGAATTGAACCATACCGACACCGATACGTATGTGGAAGATGATGTAGAATTTCCTATGAAAATAAATATAATATGGGGTTTATCTGAATTTGTGTTTTTTAGATTAGTATATTTTCGATTAAAAGTGCTACTCGGCTGAATTGTATATCTCTAATAAAATTCAACCATTTATTATTAAGCAAACACGTAGGTTACACAGTCTTCACGCAGTTTGAACTCTTGTATTGTTTTCTAACTCGTATTATAAAATACTATTCTACTATTCTTTAGTACTTTGTAGTTGTTATTTTGCAACAATAAGTAGTGCTTAAAGTAGAAGGCAAGATCGTTTTGCTTACGGGGTATTGTTTTAGCTTAAATAAATTATGATTACTAAAGTAATATGTACTTTGGTAAACATTGATATATTGATTGATACTAATAGTTGATGATACAAAATATTTGGTGCAAATCAAAACTTGAAAATACAAGTATCAAGTAAGGTGGCTTGAATCAAGGAGGAAAAGAAACCCTTAGTACATTTTCCAAATAATATATTTACTAATGCCAAATCAATCTTAAACACACTTCAAAACAGACATAAGTAATAATATGCACAATCTCACTTAACTAAGAGTAATAAAAGTAGATATATTCTATTTTGTTTTTGGAAAACAATTGTAATTTATTCTCCTCTATAATACTTTATCGAAAAAAATTATAATATTATATAATTATTTACAAGTTCATTTTAAGGCACTTGATTAGTGATTGCCATGTAGATAATAAGTACAAAAAAATGTGTAAATGTCTGCAGATGGCACAAATATGTTTCAATCGACAAAATTAATTATCGTTATAGGAAACACGCTATAATAATATTTATATGCAGACGTAAAATTTGTACGTTATTAGTTTATCTCATCACAATATTAAAAAACATTAATCTGGTAGATTTAGGAATATTTCAATGTTTCAAAGCTTATGGCGTTATATCCCATTCGTTTTCAGTAAATGCTTAAGTGTTTGTACTGATATAAGTAATTGACAAGTGGAAGCACTGATGCAATGATTAACCCTTGATTAAAGATAGATACTTAATTATATTTAAAATTCATTTGATATTTGCTTCTTTTACTTATTAGAAATAATATTCAATCTCCTTAATAAACTTCTAAATGTTGAATTAATCGAAATGTCATAAACGATGTGATGAAGCAAGATTATGATGTATAGGATATAAAATATGGTACTCGAAGTAAAATATGGTACTCGAAGTAAAATATGAAATTGAAGTAAAATATGAAATGGTTTTTGATGGAAAATAACTGTATAGCACCGCGTTCATTATTTAATGATCTTGTAAAAATATATTCAATGAGGAAATTGAAAAAAAAATTAAATTAGATGAAGTCCGAATAGTTTTAGATTGTAAACTGTTTTAAAATCTTATGAATGTCAATGTCACTTGGCTAGAAAGTAAATCATTTTAAGAAATATGACATCAATGAATTGTTAACATTTTCCATTACTACCTATATATTTGCTCGTCAGATAACAATTTTAATTCAATATTATTGCAAAAACGACGTATTCGTACTTATACGTAGTGAAATATTGAAGCGTCATCTAATTGCAGAAAAACATACATTACTTGTTGGTTACTGAAATGACCTAAATAGTCAGACCGGTACCATATGAATGAATGGTGTAACGAGCACTTATTTATTTCTAGGTGTTCCCGTTACTTAAAATTTTAAGTTTTGTGGCAAGTAAAATCCATTTGTACGGTGCAATTTTCTTCGTAATTATTCTATGAAATGGGGAGAGGCTAATGATTTCTAATCATAACATTAATGAATGCAATGAAAGGAAACCAACAAAATTAAGTACTTAAAACATGAAGTAATCATGGACGGAGAGTGTTACTTTCAAGGGTACAAGGGGTGAAAATAGTCAGGAAGTAAGTAATGCTAGGGCCTCATTAGTACATTCGTCTATTGATATATTTTTCTTTTTTAAATTCGTCGTTTTAAATTTTATGTTTAAAACTTGTCAAAAAAAACTTTTATTTTTAAGACAAGTTTATTCGGCTAATTTCGCATGAATCTTTGCTGGATGCAAAAATTAAAAAAATGTAATTTAGATTATAATTCTACCGACGTATCTTTTGCGACATTTATTTATTAAATTAATTTAAAAATTATTTTAAACGAAAACTATTTATGCTACTAAAATCCCACTAATGTGACCCTAGCAGACGTAAACAAACTTAATCGCTCTATGCTATGTGATATGAAAAATACGATATAGATATATTTGATTAATGAAAGTTGTTCAACAACACGAATATTCCTATAAATGTTTCTTGCCTTAACCTTAGTTTAGTACTATTAACGTCGAATCTAAACATTTTATAAAATAAAGCACTTACATAACTACGTAATAGATTCAGTTACAAAAATTTAGATCATTAGTACTAATTCATCAACTATATTAATCCAAAAACAATTATAAAAAAACATTATCATTTTACTCAAGCAACGAACTATTTATTTATTATTAATCTCAATATCAGATCTCTTAGTGCTATAGAGCGCTCGACCAAGCTTGAATCGAGCATTTTTACAATAAAATATTAATTTGTGATAACACATCTATTGCACTAAAGTAAATAACGAAATTATTGTAAAATTATTGCTTTTTTAACACTCTATGTAAATTATATACATAACAATTAACTAAAATCAAAATTATAACTTTCCTAGATATTCTAGAAAGCTTGGACATTATCTATAGTTCGATAATCTGCGAGTAAGTTTGATTGCTCGAAATAAAATATTCAAAAAGGATACATGATATTCATCCTGAGATAAAATTGACACCAGAGATTCTCAAAAGAGATTTCAGCTACGTAACATACGTAATCCACTTTAATATTACAGGCCTACGCACAAATATGTTTATAATTATTAAATGGGGATTATAGATCTACCTTAATGATAATTCAAAACTGAAGACGATATACTTTTAACATTAACATTTAGTAAAGTTAACAATAATTTAATATTCTCTACCTTTACTTAACTATTAAATAAATGATTTAACAATTTCTATAGAACCGCAAAGATGAAAGATTGTACATTAATTATTAAGGCACTTGGGATGCATTAATATTTGATTGTTATGCATAAATATTAAGCGCTATAATATAATAAGAATATAATGCTATTAAAATATTATCTAAAGAAAGTATAATATTCGTGTACATACTGACCCTTATATATGAATATTTAAAGGAAGACTTCAATTTCGTATAATTTTCACAAAAATATTTCTCGAAAATCAGTGACATTACATTAATATATAGTCTTTGGTTTTAAAGTATATAATGTATTGCCGAAATATAATGTAAGTGGGGTCAATATGTGTACGAAAGTAACCTAGAAGAGACTTATCACTCGAAATCAGTCCGATCCGAATAAAGAAGCAATTAAGACATTTTGTAAAAATATTTCACCATTTCATACTTACATTTGACACTGACACTTCAATTCCATTTTCATTCCACGCGTGACGAAGATCTTGTACAAATACAGCTCGGCTCAGATCGAAATGTTTTGTGCTTTTTGTACTATAAATCTATTACTATAATAACGCATTCATTTTGCAAACTATACACTAAATTTTCTTACAAATATTATTGCTGATATCAAAACTATTGAATCTAAATGCTATTGAATTTGAAACATTGCTTTTATTTTAAACAATCAATATTTTCTCAAAACGAAGCCTCTGATGGCTTGTTCTGACTGTTTGTTCTTTAAAACAGGCAGATTAAAGTATGTGATATAAAACATATTTCAACAATTGGTTGAAAATGGTTTTAAAATTTGAAACAAACATTTCAAACCAAATAAAATCATTTAGACGGCGCTAAATATGATTTGTGATAAACGTCCATTTAATATAAGCAAAAGTTAAAATAAAATAAAAGTATATCTATTAAATAACTAATAATAAAGATTTTAACGTTACATTTAGCGCCGCGTAAGGTAGTCAGGGTAACCTAACAACACTCGTGCTAACAACAACACGATCAAGCGACAACAGTACATGTTACAATACAGTAAATATAGTCGATGGCGTGTGCCACTTCAAAAAAATATAAAAAAATGTTAATAAAGTTCATCATGTTATAAACATAACAGGCATAAAAATGTTAATAGTTAGACTATTAAAATACATAGTATATGTTAACGTGAAAGGCCCAACATAGCTACATGTGGTCGATGTTCCGATGAATATGTTACGCGGCGACATAGGGTTCCGGTGCTCGCGGCCATTTCTCCTGTTAGCCTCGGCGCCGTTAGCACTCACCTAGCCGGGTTAACGAGAAGAGAGAAAACAGAATGTTAGTATCGATCAAAATGTCATGTCCGACTACACGCGCTCAACGCGAGCTCGATTCAACGCTGTCGTGCTGCTCAGTGTTGCCATGCGAAATCAAGAGTTCTAACACTAAAATTTAAACTTTGCTCCCTATATTGAAAATCTAAAATCGAAACTAAACCTATCTGAAACTACCCACCCGAGAACATTTTTAAGGAGATATGATATCGAGAGTTCTATTTTAATTGAATTTAAATGTATCAAGTATTTCGAAACAAATTGTATACAATAATCACCAAATATAACTATTCCCTTCAAAATATTAAAAGTTGGCTACACTGTCGACGCGCCGGATAGATTTTGTGTTAGATTATTAAGACAATTTCGATATTTAAGAACACTTAGGATAGTTTACATGGACTCTATATTATTGACCAAATTGCATGATTCCATGTACGGGACCGAACGACATGCAGCCAACGAAAGCGATAAATCGTGAACTCGGATTGATGTACGGTGAACGGAATTTCAATATAATAAAAAGAATTCAATAAAATAATCAAAGGGAGGCTATCAGGCATTCGTGCCGCGAAAACTTTCGAACGTGGTCCAGTTAATCAATTATACACGGGTCCTTACTCATATAATTAGTTTACGCAGTTAATGGTTGAAAATGTTAAAATAATTTAGTATGATAATGATAATCTACAGTATAGGATTAAAATGCCCAATAGTTCCCATATGAGCAATGCTTGACACATATCGAACACCTTTCTCGTGTAGATGCTTCAAGCACTGCCCAGACAAACAAGCATAGGTAATAATTTATCACTTATGTATAACCATAGCACCCCAATGCAAGTATGTAAGTTATTCAACACATCGCTGCATAATTTCAATATAATTGTATATGATAGCATTCTCTTAAAGTTGTTAATAGTTTGTGATATCGTATCAATATGTCATTACATATTTGCATGTTAGTGACTCATATAATATAAATACATAGTTACAAATAATCTGCAAGTGACAATAGCAGTTATGACAGTGCTCATCGTAATTATTATGTAAACAAACAGGAACTTGGCCTTGTGGAGTTGCATGTTAGTCGTGTGAGGCTACAACTGACCAAAATGACTGCACGTCATCAACTTTATCGACTTATATCATCAAAAATTTCAATATCACATTATCGCGGACCTATCCAGCTAAAAAGAAAACGCTTATAAAATTCAGACAATTTATTGCAATGTATACCTTCTGAAATGCATTTAATATTTACAATCAACAATTGAAATAACATTTTACACAGACATTGTCATATTATAATTGATATATTGGATAGCAATCCGATTATATTTCAATTCATATAAAGCGTGATAATACGTAAAGGCAATTGGATGCCTTTATACATCCACAAGGACACAAGTGCAAATAATCTTAATAATAAAACTTTCATATACGAAAGTTGATAAAATATAATACCTAGGGCAAAATAGAAACAACTAGCATATTTTTTCTCATATAAAAAATCTTATATTGACTAAGAAAAACTTGTGATGATTAAGAAAACATAAGTCAAAGGAGGGGCATTTTGTATAATACTGGATCGATGGCACAAATTCTGAAAATGCTCTTCCCTTTGACTAATACTGGGCGAAACTCAGGAAAGAAGGATTTCACAACGCGAAAGTAGCACCTGCTGTATATTATTTGGCAAAATTGAACACAAATATAATATGTGACAGATTCTAAACATAAATATAATAAACTCCAAATAAATTAACAGAACATGTATCTGACATCCTTCTTCCCTCGCAAATATTTCTAAACGATACCCGAAAGAACATTATTCGCACAGATAATGTAGACTACTCGAGACACATGTTGTGATAGTTGCAACACTAGCATTGAAAACAAAGGTACGATTATTTGGCAACACTGATGCTCGCCAAACATAAACCAACACACTTAAGTTACAAGCCACATCACAACATGTTTCAAAAAATCTATAAAAAAAAGAAAATATAAAAATCACAGTTTTAAATTATGCAGATTCACTTCAGATCCGGTATCAAGTAGTGATGGGCATAACACGTCATATTCCTATTCAACTACTCGATAACTAATAAGTACACAATAATAATAATAAATAGAAAAAGGACACAGAGAGACAATAAAGCAGAGGCACCCACGCATTCTTACTGATGAATATGATCGCTAGATATCTACGACAAACTTCCGTGATTCATACTTCAACCGTGAGACATGAAGCTTAAGACGAACAGTTTCAGTATATATATAAAAAAATAGAATTGAATGAGATTCTTAAAGATCATCTTAAACTTGCAATAAATATTCGGCTGCTTATTCGCTTCTCAAACAATCTCAGTAGCATTATTTGTATTCGACCGAATATCTAATTTTAAAATGCCATTCGCCCGAATACCGATTATTTAAGCTGAATGATACAGATTTTGTCTCTTACTTTAAAACATATATATTAGTAAATATAAAATGAACGAATTTATCAAGAATATGTAGGTAATGTAAACAAAAATACGAATTAATCAAATATCTATCAAAACAAAAAAAGTTGGGTAAAGTAAACTTTTAAACTTAACTTTTTGCCGAAAGTAAAATTTCTACATAGAATTTAATATTCGGCATTTGGGCGAATAGAAATTCAAACAATCGATACTCGACCGAATACAAAAGCCACAACTGAGTACTATTCGTTACAAGCCCACAAATACGTCATGTGTTCGTCTTAAATACATCGATTCAAGCAAGCGTATTCATCGTAAGCATGCGCGCGTTTTCTCACCTTGTGGACAATATGGCGGACAGTTTGGCGGGAATTAAGGCGCTGGTAAGGCAGTGCGCTGGTAAGGGTGTTCCCTCACTTGCGCGAGACGACCCGCCCTCCGCACGACACCTAGCGGCATACTCGCATTAACATCTGGCATTATACCATAGACAATCCAATCAGTGTCATTATGCATACATAAAAAGTTCCGCTATAGAAACCTAACAGCGTCATAAATATACCATAAACAAACATTTATTCAGATGTAATACTATGTTTACCATATAGCATGGTAAATTATAAAAGAGATGAATTTATTTTTAAATTCTCTATGACGCGCCTGTTATATTTCGAAAAATAGAAGTAGTGTACTGCAAAAATAATATTAAAAGTTTGTAGATAATATTTAATTAGAATAAAGAAATACTCCACTTTAAGCAGCTTAAAAATATAATAGCAGAACATTTATGCTAAACAATGCCCGGATGGTCAACTTTTACATTTAAATGCTGAAAAGAAATTTAATCTCATTAATTTCATGAAAACTCATCTCTCGTAGAAAACTAAACCTAAAATCGCGAATAATCTATCACTGCCAAATACACTTCATTTAGAATATATTAATTTTCTTAGCAAAGCATTTCTTTTGGCAGTATCACTAATATCTACTATTATGCTTATCTACGCCTATCGATTACCTATATATTTTATTGCTTTGGAAAATTAACAAAATAAAACTTTAATATACGGGCAATAGCAGACCCAGTCAAGGTACAGATAATGGCTGGCATAAATTTTGTAAATACTCTGACTCGATAGAATAAACTGCGACCAAAGATATTGTATATGTCTAGACAGAATCGGAGCTTGGCAAAACGGAACGGCCAAGATTTGAACTGTAATAAGTTCCCGGATTTTATTGTACCATAGCATATTTATGCACACTGAGCTGTCAGCGTCACTCACACATTAATAAGAATCAAACCGTTTTTCAGTTGTTATTTGTTCTGTGACGCGATATCTATATACACTATCTTTGACCGCGGTTCAATGAAACGCAAAACTCGGCTCGTAAAGCTCACTCGTTTCTAAACTAAGTAAAAATCTTTATAAGATAATAATCACTTAACCTATGGTATGTTTATAAATATATAATATGGCTAATAAATTAATAAATTACGACATAGTTACATGTAACAATAATATAACATTTGATGTTGTGTGTGTTGTTCAAATGTTACGTCATAATTATAGGGTGTAGTTTTTCCACCTAGAATGTTTTTACAGTTCTGATGCTTTAGTGTGTGTTCATCGCAATACCTACCTGTCCCACCACGAATAAACGCGAATAATCATAGTATTCGGTTTTAGCGAATAACAACTTAATACTGCATATAATAAATGATGTGCAAAATCGCTATGAATTTAATTGTGACATAATAAATAATATTATGCTGTATAAAACTGCTTACTTAGTTGGTGTAATAGAAGTGGAAATATATAATGGGATTATATTGTAATGAACACCCATAATTTTGTATATTATTAGCTTGATCTGATATTTGACATAGTCCGATTTTAGCGATATAATATTTCATCGCTTGTTGTTTAATCGTTGGCGGTGAGACAAGTGGATTAAATATTTATGAAGTCAGTGTGGTTAATTGTTAAAATATTAAGTGCACGTTGTTTTGTAAAAAAATCAAATCGTATTTGGTCCCTTTTGCTTGTAATCGCTGAATTGTTCGTGTGACATATTGTCATTCAGAGATTTTGAGGTTAATAATAATTATTCACATACTGAAAATCTAGAAAATGGTAATGTATACATGCAAGAATTTGAGAACAATTTTAAATCAGACAAAAGTCAAAAATTGTGTGATGTATGGTCTGACATTAACAAAATGTTAATAGATTAGTTGTGTTACAAGCAAGGGTTATCACAAGATTCATGAGATGACAATGTTGTATAATGCGGTCATCGAAAACAAAGGTAGGTAAATATGTATATCGAGTATAAACTATGTCTTTGTATATGAAACATCGGTAACTTAAAAGATTTCTATTGGCAGTTGTAATAACGATAAAAGAATTTTCCATTAAGAAAAATAAAACTGCCATTCGATATAACGATAAAATAAAATTTGCAATAAATACCTGAAATAAAATTATATTACTTTGTGTAAATAATTAAAATATTCTGTTAAAATAATAATAAATAAGCGATAAATTTCTTTGTTTGTTCGAAAACAAAATATACTATATATATCATCTGTACAAACGGATACGAAAACAAGAGTCGATAAATCAATAACATCGTAGGTACATAATCGAGTCACTATACTATATCGAACTTATTCTATGAAGACTTAAGCTATAATTGAAATTGATCATGGCTTTATGATTTAAAGATTCAGGGAACATAGTAAAAAGTCAGGGACGGTAAAAATGTTGCGTCGGGCGATACGGTGAAGTTTGGATGCTGTCGTATCTTACTGAGGTCTGCATTTGCGGCCAATGTCAAAAGCCAGCGAGTAGGTACCTCGACGCTGCAACCCCATTAAAACATTTAATTCACACACAGTTTCAATGACGTTAAACATATGGATTAGTCGTTAGTTCACTGAGTCCAATGTTACGCCCATTCACACTGCGACTGGCTTGACCGTTTTTTATCGAATCCGTCTATTTTGACATGTAGTCTTTCGAAAGTGTTCTAGAAAATGTAAGTAAGTGATCTGGCAAATCTGGAAAGTAGGGTGCATCAATGGGACGAAAACGGATTCAAACATAAGCACAGTGTTATATGTATAGACGTCTTCACTACGATCCGGTAAATATCATCCGGTATTTTTTTTTTTATAAAAGTGGGTCAGAGTAATTGTGTAATGTGTAAATTTCAGTTAAGACGAATAAGAAAAAATCGGTCCGGTATTGCAGGGCTGGCATGTGAATGGACTATTAGTATATCAGTTGTATCTTTTCAGTAGTGACGGGTCGGCAAAACGGTCCTATATTACCGGACTATGTAAAAGGACTATTAGTGTGTCAGTTTTGTTACCGGAATGAATGTAACTACCTGATATTATATAGTTTTCGATTTGTTTTCTTAAAAAGATGTTCAAAAAGCTAAGGCAAGACAAGCTACGTCCAATCGACATATAAGTCATGCGACTTTAAGGTTACTTATGACTTGTTATTACGAAAAAATCAAAGTTAATTCATAACCATGCAGTTATTTTATCGCTAACAGATTGAAAATTGAGTTTAACATGTTCTTAACATTATGTATAACATTAAATAAAAATTTGTTCTATAATCATTACCTACCTAAAACGATAAAAGTTGACTATATTTGAGTGTTTTGGACTATTTAAGGTATTAACCCGGTACCGTATTCAGCGTTAGTATAAATGGGACATTTGATAACAAGTGGACAACTACTCGATATAATAAGGACTTAATATTAAAAAGATAAATTTGAAAATAGTTTTGTAAGGAGTGTTTTAACTATTATTCCATCAAAATATTTATTTTAATAAAAAATCCAGGTAAATAAAATTGGACGAAATCCTTTTTTTAGACAATTCGTTAGCGATTAATTTTCCAGTACCTACCTATGATTCAATATTGGCATCTGTTGTAAAGGAATTCAGATTTTTTTCAAATTAATAGACTTTTTTTCTGTTCGAAATTTACACGCCTAATAATTTCAAGTACTGTAATAAAGCTATATATCCAGATGTTATCAAACGTGATAAAGTGATTAACGGGCGAACAACCCACCCGTATGGTCGGCGGCGGCGTACTCGGCGGTCAAGAGCGGGTTGGCGGCCGCGGTCAGCGCCGCGTAGTTCGCGTAGTCAGCGTATGGAGACGCGTAGATCAGCTGATGAGCGGGCTCGCCTGGAGACAGCAGTCCCGCTGCAGCGCCCGCTCCAGTACCGTTCAGCAGCCCCGCTTGAGCCCCCGGAGCTCCGGACATACGTGGCGATATGATCAATGGCGCTCCCAACGGCGCTTGGGTACGTAAGGCCACGCTACCAACGCCAGCCACGCCCCCTCCTGGCGCCAACAGTCTCTGCGTCTCAGCAGCAACGCGTCGCCACTCCTCATCCGCTGTGGAGTCCCCTTTATCGTATCAATGGTAAGCTAACCCCGTCTGGTATAACGTTAGTCAGTCGCTTACGACTTTCAGGGCGATTGTTGTTAGTAACCGTAATGCGTGGAGCTTTTACAATTGCTCCAAAAATAAAATGACATTTGGTAAAGGATATATCGTAAAAAAAATGTCTTCTTGTCTCAACAATGAATAAGAGTTGCTTGGATTGGATTTGAATCATCGTGATATGCCAAAAAGGTTCCTAATGAAATGATTTCTAAGAACATGAATATTGTTTCCAAGAAGCACACTTTTTATCAACTTATTCTCCGTAAAGTAAATCAAACAACTGGAAAAGCTCCTTACGTCATTTTCAAAACAAGTCCCATAGAACCAATCACACGGTGTGTCACGAGGTCACCCATGTTAATAGTTAACGACCGTAACATGCTACAAATGAATCAAGTTAGTCATCTTGCAATGATGACTCAGAACCGTTAAAACTTAAATTATGCACATTTGAGAAACATTTAAAACTTTAATAAACAATGTTAATTACCAATGAGATTGCTTTATTTTTGTATATATAAGGGTTATTCATTTATAAATACTAAGGAACCAATATAATAAGCATATTCTTATGGTACTTATAATGTATATTGTCCTCTCATTAACATCCAGAGTTGGCTGTGGAATACCGTCAGGAATTAAGTCCGTCCAATGCAACCCTTATTTTGACTTTATATAAAGTAAACGTAACTCAATTAATATAAATACAATAAAATTTGTTACAAAAGTGACCATGTGACGAGTGAAATTAATGAAAATTACGTTCCCCAAAATAAAATTTTTGTTTGGTAGATTAAGTAGCAAAATTCCAATACCAAAATAAAATATTTTTAATCTCAGTAAAATGTGACCGTGCAGATATAACGTAGATATTATTCCCAGAAAAATACGAAAAAATCCATATTAGACACAAAACGTTTAACAGAAGTCAGACTCCCAAATTAAATTTTCAACACATACCAACCAAATTATTTTATACACAATTTATAAGAAAAAATGGGTTATGACAGAGCTTAAGACCAGATAAGTCAATTTAGCATCTATATTTTTAGTACTTACTATAAGTTTACGTTGATTCTTTATCTTTTTTTAAAGAAAAAGTGTATTTCCTTTTCTAAAAAAGTAAAAAAAAAACATCATGAGGAAAAGAACTAGGTTCCTACAACCTAGTTCCTAGAACCTAGTTCTTAAAAAACGTTCTCAAAGGTGTGAGAAGTCTACCAATTCACACTTGGCCAGCGTGATGGACTATGGCCTAAAATTATCTCAATCTGATATAAGATCGGCAAACATCATATGATATTCAAAAGTATATTTGAGTATCTAAATCCGGTATCCAAATTACCAGGGAATTTTGAACGACATATTATTGTATATTTTTTTGGTTTCTTTATCACATATAAGACTTAGGTTGTCTTCTTTTCCAGTCTTACTTATGCTTAAGCCCTTACTTATGCTAGGTTAGTGACAAAACATGAATGCGACCATACTTATTAGGCACTGACCGTTGACGGGTACCACAGCTTTGGCGCTAGAGTCGCGGTAAGTCCCGTTTATGATCGCCAGTTCCATCAACTGACGCTTCTTCAACTCATCTTCACCATCTGCTTGCTGTGGACAAAATATATCATTGTCTTCTTCAAATATAATCAATGCTTCGTCAAAAGGGACTTAATGCAAAATTTGGTTTTTTTGGACATAACAAGATTTTGTTCGAGGTGAGAGTCTTAAATCGATCGATTATTAAAGGGACGTAACATTTATGTTTATCCTTTTCTAACACGTAATCGTATCCATTTAATTTCCTAGACTATAGAATATGTTGCCGAAATTTTGACTTCCTTTCCCCTTGGAAAAATGGGTGACGATGGCATTAGTTAACATTTTCATCCTCAAAAATTATCAGTAATACTTCATCTGATATATTACGTATCCACTAAAATATCGTAGCAAAATGGGTGATGATGACATACATGTTTGTACATTAAAATCGAGATAAGTTAAACATTTTTGGATAAAAACATGTTTATTAATTGTACCTATCACCTCTAAAAACGTGTTACAAAGGGCACTAATGCAGGCTCGGATGTGGAAATAAGCCTCATTAGTTTAATTTCTTAGAAGTGGAACCTTATGGACTAACGACTTGAATGTTAGTGGTAACTATATAATACGGGTCTGACACGCAAAGTCCTGGGTTTGATCCGCGGCCAGGGAAGCATATTAAGAATGAAATCAGATGTCTGTTTTGTTCTTCTGGATCTGAGTGTTTGTCTCCGAGATTATGAGTATGGAGCTATTACTTTAGAAAGTTTTATTCTGAACCACTCTATTAGAAGTTGAAAACTTGTTAAGTGCATTAACTATAAAGTACACGTAAAAACTTATATACGTACAGTACGTGGTATGTAGGATAATTATGTTTACCGACATATCATCCTCATCCCAGTCATCCTTTACAACATATGTAAAATTAGACCGACATCAAATTTAAATCATAATTATTAAGATTTGCATACTGATATTCAAAAAACTGTTTCAATTAAGAATTGGTTATTAAGGATTTCCTGCGACGTACATATCCTGATACCATTATGAACTTATACTCATATGTTCGTTATATAATCAGGATATTTACGTCGCCGGAAAAGGCTTGAAATTAATTTAATAGATGATTAATAATGACGGTTTTATTAAAAATACTCTAAATCAAAAATGAATTACATCTTCATAGAAGCAGTGTTACGGACTACAGTAGTTTAAAAGGTGTTGTATGGGGGTTGATTGCGACAGTGAACTATGCAATCTACTGGTTTGGTCACAGCTGCCGATGCCGATCATCAACACCACATAGTCTTGCTGGTGATCGATACTTGAATTTTATAAACAAACTCGTCGCATCTTCGCTATATGAAGATGTTTAAAGATGTCCATGGCTCACTCACCATCAGGTTGACTGTATGCTGTAGAAGAGTATATGAACAGGCGGCACAGAATTTTGAAAAAATGAATCCTAAAATTCGTTAACGTAAGTATATCTCCAAATATCTCTCAAAAATATCTTCAGACTTTATGTCACATATAAATTACATAAAATGATCTAAACCTATTTGCGATGACATGTCACTTATAAATTTCAAAGGAGTCTCGCAATTTTTTATTATGATTGATTTAATAGTTACGAGTTATTTACTTAAATAAAATATACATTCCAGATAAAAAATCGTAGCCTTGCTCTGTGAAATATTACTTACATTGGCTCTGATTTAATGAATATATGTTTATTCATATCACAGGTCGGATAATTAACTGGAATTTTAATCGATTACATGTGACATTATTCTTATTTATAACAATGTTTTAAGTTTTTCATTCATACCGACTCACAACATAAAATTGTATAATAATTGTAACTCTATTATCATATCTTATACATGTTTTATTAATATCTTTAACATTTAAATTTTCCTTGATATTGAATTTGCTATTTGAATCTGAATTTGATATAAGTTTTTTTCTTGTTTTAATTTATGGTAACAATTGCACTATATTTTTACAGTTCATTAATATTGTAAATAAGGATAAATATCTTTCAAAAATTCATCGATCATTTAATTTTCAATGACTTTTTAAAATGTATATTGAAGTACTTAAACTCTATGAGTAATGCTTCAAACGTTTCCTTTTTCTAATCGGTTTTTCCATCACAGCCATCTACTCGTATATCCGTAGTACTGTTTCTGTGTTATTTGTTGTAAACTTCAACTTATAAGATAGATAGATTTACTTATAGGCATTTCTAATAAGTCAGGGTTACGATACAAAAATTACAAGAAAGTTAAGTAATCTCTAAGTTTAGTGATGAAGATTTTGCATAGTGATGCGCAGTTGAACTACAAATATTCCTTCATTAATAATACTTACAGGAACAAGCAGACGTTTAACCTCTTCCACGGCTCTGGCGAGCTTGATCTTCGCCCTGTTCTCGGTGTCTTCCACAGTCAAGAGTACGTGGAGATCATCAGCCAAGTGCTCCCAGTTGGGCTTACCCCTGTTGGCATCCTCCTGGAAATTGCCGAAGAGAAATATTTGAAATTAAAAATAAATGCGAGGAAAATTATTAAAAAAACTGAAGAGTTATTTAAAATATGGAGGCTCCTATTCATACACTCAATAAATGTGATAAAAATACACTAATTGACGATAAACATTAACAACAAAAATTTATAACAAGTACCTATTAAGGATAACTAACCTACCATATTCAAAATGTTTTTTTTTTTTTCATATTTTTATGGATACCTAGTATCCATAAAGATATAAAAAAAAAACATTTTGAATGAATTAATCGAGTATTTATATTCATAGAATCTAAAAAAGTATCTTAATATATGTAATAAATATTATTAAAGGTTTATTCAGATATTTCAAAAGTTTTACATTACTAAGGTATGTTAATATAATTATGATTTGCAAAAACGAAAATAAAATATATAAATATCTTAATAGAGTCACCATAATCCAATCGAAGCTGCATGAAAATATAAACAAAGTGAGTATATATTTTATCTTTGAACATATTTATTATGAATCCATCATGTAGAGGTTATCATTATTAAAGTATGTAAGGTATATCATTTTAATAAGTTATTAAATAATGAACTTGTCATACTTCTCCATTCCACACTAGAATTACTTAGGTATATGTGCTTTGAATATAATTATCTTAAACAATGCCGAAGCGATTATTTGATGAGTAAAAGTATCTAGATCTGAACCAGTTAAGATTACCATTTTTGGAAAGAATATTGAAATGAGAATTTTTGGAATGGATTTAAGACCTTCAATATATATTTGTGATTGGATTAATTTAAGATTGAAGTAAAAAACGAGTATGCAATACACCTGGTAATAAGTGGTCACTATCGCCCATGATCTGTGACTTCACATGGGTTCTGCGAAGTCAATCACAACACAATGCGTTGTTACTCCCAAGGGCTTATATGATCGCCTCATATGAAAGTGACCCGGCATGCCCTTCCACCGAAACGTAAGAACTGCTTAACACTAGACATTGGTGTAGCGGTGGTACCTTCCCAATTGAACCGTACTCGTACTAACACTTGGCGAATGAATAAACGACAAATGAATAAGAAGTGCAAAATCTGTTACGATTTGCATTGCCGAACGTTTTGTAAATTTTCATTAGCATTTTTTTTTTTATAGTATGATGTAGCAAACGAGCATGCAGCCCACCTGATGGTAAGTGGCTACTGCCGCCCATGGACATCTGTAATCAATCCCAGGTAAGACCCAAGTCTCACCTAAGGATAGCCACAGGTGCGTTGCCACCCTGAGGACTGAGATGGAATGCCTCGAAAAAGTATGTCTCCCTTACCACACCCTTCAGACCAGAACACAACAGCGCATTACACTGCTGTTATTAGGCAGAAATAGGTGTGGCGGTGGTGCCTCCGGAGTCGAACCACAATGAGTTCTACCACCTTCAATGCATGCATTTGAAAGCATTCCCATGCATTTGAACGAACAAAAACAGTTTCTAGTTTTTTTCAGTTCATATACATAACATAACTTTATTACAAGTATCTATTTCCAATTGATTCCAATCTAAATCATATTCCATTATATCCTCACATAAGATCACAGATTGCATCGTCAAATCAAATGAAAGGAAAAGTTTTCCATAAAATTATGTAGGTCAACAAAATATTATATTTTATTTAAGTTTATAATCGCTGCATGGCATTGAAATACTACAGTATTTGTTAGATTCAATCAGAATGGCCCTTAAAGGAAAATACCGTAACGTTTTACCTTCTTCTTATCTCTCATGGATCCTTTTCCTCTGACCATGATTTTGCATCCTGTCTCTTGCTCCAACTGTTTTGCAGTCATACCTCTGGGTCCGAGGATCCTTCCCACGAAGTTGAACTGTAAAGAATAAAATTATTTTTAATTCTTTTTTAAATACTATATTAAAGTTACAAATAAAATACATATTGTGTAAAATTTTGTTTATTTCGTCAATATCAAATCAACGCAAAAACTGTGAATGCTGTGACCCATATAATGATAAATGAGCACCAGAGTTAAAAACCTTTGGAGATTTGAGATGTTTAAGTGATTTCTCAAGATATGGTGTTAATTTCAACATTGTACAAAGTTTTCTATTGATCGTAAAGACACGGAGTCAAACCATTAGATGCAGTTTTTATTAATTCCTAATCCGCAAAGAAGACATAAGTAGTACAGGTTACAGAGTTACCGCTTATATACGTCGATATGTATGCAAATTATGGCAATACAGCTTAATTCAAATCGTATAAATGAATTGATGTTATTTCTAAATGATCTTTAAATTCTAGAATTATAGACTAAACCATGAAATCTACATTGGTACAAGCCATATTACCTAACTCTATATCGTCTTCGGCGAAATAATATATTTAGTGCCGTTAGCAGCTGGATTAATTACTGGCTTCATAGCGCGTAAACCGCGCATCCGTTGTACATGCTTACATAGTGCATTAAAATTTGACATAACCTCAATACTAGCTTCAAAGAACATTCAGCCAATGTACGTATACGAACCGAGAACGGCTATCATTCTAACGTCTACATAGTAAGAAATGGACCAATTGGCACACAGCCAACAAACACCATCCCACTAGTTTTTCCAAACTCCGCTCCAAGGCACGATCAGTCGAAAATCTTAAGTAATAAATGGTGGATAAAATTGTGGCTACGGATTTGTCACGGGCGTCACGCTAAATTGTTTCGCGTGTCAGTGTGTAAATTAGTTGAGGACGCTCTTGCGTCTCACAGAAAAGTTTGCCCGAATGAATCCAATGTCACATCAATAACAAATTTTGTTTTGAATAGCTGAAACATGTTTTTGTGAAATGGAGTGTGATACTCAAGGTTTATACAATTTTGTAATATAGATTTAACAAACTATCATGCAGTCAGTAAGTGACCATTGCCAACCAATGGTCATCTATAATCAAGCCTAGATAATATTAGCTAGTATTACCTGAGGATGACCAGGCGCGTTGCTACCTTTGAGAACCAAGTCAGAATGCTTGGGTTATTATCTCCCTTACAACACCCTTAAGAGCATTTTGCTTCTAGAGTCGAACCCCGAAGAGTTCTACCACATCTATATCACATGATATAGGTGGATACAAAACGGACGACAAGGCATCAAGAAAGAATCTATAGTATAAATGATGTCAATTAAAATAAAGGTTACATTTAAATGGACACATATGTAAACTTTTATATATTTTTTTACTCTACAATAATTATAATAGTTAATTATAAATATAATATTATTTATAATATCACGGTTCAAAACGGGTGGGTATCACGTAAAGATGACAATGTTTCATCAAGATATACTTGTCCCGGAAGCGGAATCATTTTACCTTAGGACTATTTGCTGTTCGTTTCGGATCAGCGACTATGACGGTGATTTGTTTTTACAAATAATAGCTCACTAAACAACGAAATTAATCAACGTCAATATTGCACTGTGAAACTTCTTATCAAAAATCAAAAACTCGTTACCGTCCCTTTGTTTAGTAAGTTTCCTCTTAAAATGAAAAGGGTTAAAGCATTAAACTGGCGAAATATGAGTTGTTGGACTTCAGGCATGTTTTAGAATAATATAAAAAAAATCTGCCATGTTTTCTTTCATCATAAACCAAAAGTCATATATTTTTCTTCTCATAAGTATGAGTTTTGTTGCATATCCTCTACTTTTAGTATCCTATCACGTTTATAATGTAAGGTAATAAAGCTGATTTAGTTAAAACGTCGTGGTTTTACTACGTGACAAATTGATGACTGTATTCTTGAGTCAAGATTGCAGAACTTTAAGCAAAGGGCGTCACCACTACTTAGCGGTTCGCCGCAGAACGGGTTCGTTCGAGACTTCCTTTCATGCTCTTTCTAATAACAAGGTTCTATTACCAGTAAAAATGTCGTAAACCGTAATAGCCCTGTGGTTTGCTAATGGTGAGACAGAATATCTGAATCACCAGTTCAATCCATAAAAGATTACTTTTAAGTTAAAGTACTCATAGCAAACGAGCGCTACTTTGACAGAATTGTGGTCTTCGTTGTTCACAAGTAGTTTAGAACGAACATCCGAATTTTGCATTAATTTATGTATATCCCACGATATTCATGTAAACGTAAAAGAAATTACATAAACCCCAGTCGGGAAAATTTGAGTCGGAGGACCCTATCTAATCCTATGATGCAACATCAATCCGATGTAAAACAAAGCAGTGGAAGGAGTAGAACGAAGGAGCAGTCTGCCTAATGGTATGTTAAAATAACTTCACGTATGTGTTATCATCCCAAATAACACTGAATTCTTAGCAACAGAACATTTATGTAGCTGAAGTAACTAACGGACTTGCAATCCACCTGATGATAAGTCAAGGCCGTCTATATCAGTCATTCTTCAGAGAGCCCACCACTTTTAAATCAGATTAAATTCCTTATTTTGCCTATAGTCAAATCGCTGCGTAAAACATGGCCAGTCTTTCGGTTTTGCATTCGTAAGAAGGTCGATGCTAAATATAAATTTACATGCCGAATAAACTGAGCGCTCTCAGCAAACGTCTTCAGTACGTCTGTCGGCTGTCAATAACAATACCTACTTTATTTTTTCCAAGTGTAAAACAAAGCTTCACCGGACGTGAAAGTAATGTTGAAATAGCGTCGCGCTAGTTGGCAGTCCGCCCATTTCTTTACGGCTCGCGCCCGACACTTATTATTTTCATGACAAAAGTGATTAAAAGATATTTTAAAAGCAAAAGCAAATTGAAATTTATCGTGAGGACACCGCGTATTCATCCCGCTTAACATTAAATAGTGCATCAAAAGAAATTTTCAACAATTAACATGGATGCTTCACTGTGGTCTCTTTACAGTTTCCATGGACACTCGCACATACACACGAATACAAACTCATTAATTTCCTCGCAAATATACAATTAGTTTATCATGCAGTATTAAAGTGCAGTTATTTTAAAATAAATATATGATTAAATAATGCAATTACCGATAAGAATACGCATATAAAGGGGCCCAAAACAAGATATTACAATTTTCATCTATATATATAAAAGCGAAATATAGTATAAAATTTAATTCATTCCGTATTGTCCACGGCATTAGAAAACAAAAAACAATATAGAAATTGATTGTTCTATTAATATCCTTAATAATTTGTAAATTAAAATAAAAGAAAACTACCAATTAAAATTGACGTGACCACACGTGACCACATGCAAAACTGATCTTCTATTATTTACTACCACTAAATAATAGTCGAAAAAAATGTTTCAAAATCCGGTTTTGGCCAGATGAAATATATCTTTATAGCTATTATTCGTCCCTCGTGACGTACTAATGGTGCCCAAATATTTATAACTGTTAGGTAACTGGTATATTTTCAGACAAAAATCTCTAAAATGCATGATGCACGATTCGACTGTTTATAACGCCACAAACATGTTTATTTAAAGATAACATTGAAATCCTTGCTTAGAACACAGTTATTTTTAAAATTAGTAATATTTAAATATCATCGGAATTGTATGAAAATTTATACGATCCACAGACTGTTCTACAACTTATATACGAGCTTTTCAACGCGGCTCTACCCTAGTTCACGGTTTTTATTGTTTGGCGAAGGATTTTTGAATAATTTCTGAAATAAAAAGACTATGTTATTTCTTTAAGACTCTCGTTGCAAGTTATATTTCATTTGTACATTAAAGCTTAGCTTATAAGATAAGAAAACTGATCAAAACAACATTTACATGTTTTAATACCATGCTTAGAATTATTTGAAATTTAAGACTCTCTATATGATTCTCATTCATGATAATCAAGAGAAAATTCGAAAAAGTAAGTGATGCAGTAATGGCTTTGAGATTTTCTGCTTCTTTATGCGTAACTGCGTAATTTTCTCACAAGTGCGTTCGTACTTGGGACAATAGCGTCTAACTGCTATGATTAGTTGAAACGGGAGTTTCTCAAGGGAATACGGATCCAAGTAGTCTGTTAGGTATTCCTACATATCGTAAACAATAGATATTACTGAGAACAGTACGCCGTCGGCGCATCTAATCGATAAACATCAATTGCATTCCGGCCCGCGGCGCCGGTGCTGCCCTCTTTGTACAAACATTCACGAAATACACTTAGTTATTACTGGAAACATTCAAGATACTTTAGCCTTTATACAATTAAAATAAGAACGGAATCCGTATGCTTATAATCATAACATTTGGATCCATTTGTGGTTCACTGTACGGTGCGTTACGGTAAACGGAATAATAGAAAATTATATAGAACAAGTATTGCTGAGACAAATCGATAATACAATCGGCAATGCAATATTATCCTGGTAACATTACACTACACATCACTATACATACACACTATATTACATTACATTATACTTGATCTGATAAAATCATTATTGTAATTTCTTAGTAATTAACGCTTTTATTGAATATAGTAGATATTGATAATTAATAAAAGCATAAACCACCCAGGCGGTTAAGAACTATTAATTTTATGAAAAACTAGGAAATCGAAATTTGATAAAAATATGTTATAAAACAAAACAATAAACAAGTATTACTTTAAACAAACATTTTCTAAGTTTGTTGGTTTTTAAGTTTTGAGTGGCTTAGGTTTACACTTAGTCTTCCATGGTAGCAACGCATCCGTGACTAACCCCAGGTACGACTTACCTGGGGTTGATTATTACAGATGTCTATTAGTGGTAATGGCCACCTTGTGGACTGCATGCCCGTTTGCTACTTCTATATTATATAATATATTAATAATTTTCTGGTTCTCCAAATCGATAGATCAAATTTTGAGGGGCTAACTAACATATTTTAGAGGATTAAAGCAGAATGATGAGAACGGGGGTACATTTTTGAAAACATTACATTAAAGCATCGTGCTCAAACTCACCTACGTGTAACTGGACTACATTCTAATGGATTTGTCGCAAAAATAAACACAGTCATACAGTAATTTAGTGAAGACAGACGATCAGAATCGCCTGCGTTTAACGCCAAACAAATGCCACTGAAAAATAGGTCGCTACTGAAATTCATTCATAGTTTCAGGTGCCGGATTACTGTTCTCTCACGCTAATATCTTTTGTATTTATATATACAGCCTGTTCTCCGTTTTCTAAGCTTTGTAAATAGATGAATACGTAGAATTTTGCTTGTAACGTTTAAGAAGAAAAGCTTGAATCATGTTTTCAGTAACTTTTAAAAAGCTCAACATTATTTTAAAACATACAAGTTTTCTTTTATAGGTAAAAACAGTGTGTTTTAGTATAATTGTTTATGATTAATATAAATTTGTCCTAATGCAACCGGTCGCGGCTGTTCAATGCGCCTTCGGACACAGACAAACAATCAAAAACTTAAAATCAAACATTTACGAATTCTTAAGCACGCAAGCTAAGCGAAAGTTAGAAGTTATAGTTAAACTCTTCTGTTTTAATTATATAGGTAAATATAAAAAAATGTTTATGTAAGCAAAAACTGGAACATGAACCCAAATAAAAAGTTGCATGACTGCTTAACAAACCAAGAAAATCACAAGCATCATCATCCTTAACGCAGAACTGTAAGTGCGCCATTTTTGTTCCTCACTATCATGGCTTTCCGGGAATGCATCGCAAGGTTTTTTATATCAAATCATGCACTGTACCTTAACAAAATAATCACTTGTCCGTACATATGATAAAAATGAATTTTGCGTATGTCTATACATGTCACATACTTGGAACAAACAACAACAAAAAACAGTTTTCAAGATTGAGAACAGGCAATGGATTTTTTTTTATATTTTTCAACAGTTTGAAAGAGTATGCAACCACTGAATTTAATCTTAAGCATAAAGCAGTATTAAGTCATTGTTGCTTTAAAATTAACGACAATTTAAACTTATGTACCTTTTTTAAACGTGCGTGAAACCCCAGAGCAAAACTAGTACAATTTACAATGTACATTTCAAATTGACTACATACAGATTTATACATGGACTGCCAGACGGAAGTTTAATTCCAATATCATTGTAAACCGTTATTAAGTGAACATGTGTCTCTATTAATCTATTTTGTAATAAACTTAAAGTGCCAAGATGTTCAAAGACTAACATAGTTGTTGACATTAACATCTTAAGTAATTCTAAAGTAATAACAGGATTTCCAGTAATCATTTTCAAGAATTCATTACAACGGCACTAATGACGACAACTAATTTAAGTGTTCATTACATATTGTGCTTGAAAAAATGTATCTGTAGGTAGGTTTGTGCACAAAATACATTATATATGGTTTCATTTAAAATATTGAAGTTATACTTCTTTAGGCGCTTTATGAGAAAATGATGAGAGTGAAATCTTAAAATTCGTCACACGAAAGTTACAGTATGAAGTTGCAGCGGTTGCACTCTCGAAACAAAAGCTACCAACAAAATAGGACCTCTATTAGTCGCGCAAGTTGGCACCATCGTCGACTCTGTTCACTGTTTTCATATTCATAGTATTTATTCACATGTTTCTAGTGTCTACATTCACACACGTGTTTCAGTTTCATATAAGTGCGATTTAAATATATACTGATAAATTATATTAATTGTTACTATTCGTAAATATTACTGAGTAATATTATTGTCATTTAACATAATAAATACTAAATATTATTAAATTATTAATGATAAATATTTATTATTGGTTATTTAATGATGCCAAAGAAGTATAACTTCTCACGCGCGTACACGCTGTTTTTATTACATTATTGTTAATTCCATTTTTACCATAAAAATTGGGGAGCTATATATAGGGGGAATTCACCGTGTATATCTATGTCTGTTTGTGACATTTTAAGTAATCAACGACAAATGAAAAACGGATAAACGAATGAACGGATAAGCTTAAAGTAGCTTTTTTTTTTATAGTATGGAAGTAGCAAACGAGCATGCAGCCCACCTGATGGTAAGTGGCTACTGCAGCCCATGGACATCTATAATGAACCCTAGATAAGATCAAAGTCTCACCTAAGGTTAACCACAGATGCGTTGCTACCCCTGAGGACTGAGATGGAATGCCTCGNNNNAGACCAGAACACAGCAGCGCTACACTGCTGTTATTAGGCAGAAATAGGTGTGGCGGTGGTGCTTCCGGAGTCGAACCACAACGAGTTCTACCACCTTCGAACTTCTATTTGAAAGGTGACGAGAAGTGTACTTTGCTATGATTAAATTAGGAAACTTGTTCAGCTGGTTGAAGATCAGATGGCCAAATATTAAAGTTTTTTTAGATAAAGTTGCGTTTTATTTTAAGTTCCTGAATATTGAAATATGACTAGTTACACAATAAAATGCATTATAAATTGAACGCTTGCAGTTTACATATCACATTGAATTAGATATAATCACTGTAATAAAATATAACGAATATTTAAAATACTTTTTAAAATACTGTAAATAGACAGTAATAAACTGAAACATCTGCTAGTAAAAATATTTGCGTCGCAATATTTTAACAAGTACAAGACATGATTTTCTTTATTTATTCCTGTAAATAAGACCTATTTTGGGAATTTTATGACTCAAACTCTATCTTCCAGTGCTTGACAATATTGGCTATCTTCCATTTATAATCGAATAGTTATGCATAATATACGAAACCAAGGCAAAGCTAGAACTAAATTTGGCCTTACGCCAAACTCAGACGCGTCAGAACGTCGAAGGAAAAATTTAAAAGCTTCAAATCAATATGAGATTCGGGTAAATGTTTTGACATAATCCGTATTGGTAATAATAATAACAAATCTTTATTTCTTTCAAGTTCGTTAAGAACAAGAGTTCATTTGTCAAAGATAAATAGTAATTTTATTGAAGATTTATAATGGGTTTTAAATTATTGTTTAATTCGTAATGTGTAATATAAGTTTCGAAGGCTGCAGAACCGTTGGTACTTTGGCTGCAATGAAAACACCATCACACTTACTCCTGAATTTTAAGAACATTTTAATAGTGTTGTAGTTTAAATGGTGTGGTAAGGCAGAAGTAGTTCAATTTCGCGGTATAGGTACGCATAAATGGCCGAAGCTAGGTAGGAATCCAATACTACTTGGTAACGTTTTTATAAAAAGACAAAATTTGGACAATAAAAGATTGAATTATTATTTACTTTTATAAATTTTTACCGTAACATTACAAGATATCAAAACCCTAATTATGTAATAGACTCATAGAAATTCAAAATTTCAATGCGCAGAAAAATAAACTTAAAATGTAGCGAAATGCCAATCATCTGGACTTGATGAATCGTGACAAAAATGATAATTAGTTGACACACAATAGGTCTTGAACTAATGTCGCTAAAACCATAGATGGTTAAATTAAAGATACTTATCTATTCTTACAATGTTGCGTTGACGTCATTTGTTAACATGATAGGACATTAAGGACTGAGAATATTATAGAGAGAAGAAATAGACGTACAGTCTCTTTAAGCAAAGTTGACGACCCACGTGGTGGAGCGGTCACCATACCGGTCTGACACGCAGTGGG
>MOOZ01001714.1:71256-93833 GCA_002930495.1 Cecropterus lyciades | reverse complement strand
GGAAGCGCATTAAGATAATATGATAGGTGAGCTACCTAAAGCCGATCACAATAGCGTTGTTACCCTGGGGACTATGTTAGAACGCCTCATTTAGTATTTCGGGCTAAACACACTTCAAACTAGAACATCGACGTATATTATTTAATTATAAGGTAGACAAAGATGGTAGTCATTTTTTTTTATAGTATCAAAGTAGCAAACGAGCATGCAGTCAACCTGATGGTAAGTGGCTACTGCCGCCCATGGACATCTGTAATCAACCCCAGATAAGATCAAATTCTCACCTAAAGTTAGCCACAGATGCGTTGCTACCCCTGAGGACTGAGATGGAATGCCTCGGAAAAGTATGTCTCCTTTACCGCACCCTTCAGACTAGAACACAGCAGCGCATAACACTGCTGTTATGCGTTGCGGCAGAAATAGGTGAGACGGTGGTGCTTCCGGAGTCGAACGAGTCGATAAAAAGTTCTACCACCTATTAAGTGATTTAATACTTAGTAATTAATATGGAATTGAACATTTTAGAATATAACGATTCATTAGATTGCGGTGTACAAAACAAAAGGTGTATATAATAAGGTATTTATTTTTGACGGTTCAAATTCAATCAAATCCAATACACCAGCAGGTATTTATAGTGTAATTAGATAAATATGTTAACGTAAATACTCTTCATATTCATTCATCCCATTCCGTCTTCATTCATGTCGAATGGATACTAGCAATTATTCATTTGGCAAACTTTCGACATACTGTCCAGGGATTTGGCACTAGACACCAATTAATACTTTTAATTATTGAAGCAATGCAGCAACAGCAATTTAGATCTCTTCTATATTTATATTTTGTTTTACAACTATCAATCTTTTTGATGTTAAAAATGCGAGTTTGTGAGAAAGGCCGGTTATAGATGAAGTTTTTCATACAGATAGGTACTCATTAACATGATAAGGGAGATCCATGCTGGCGAAGCCACGGGCAAAAGATAGTTTTAAATACTTTTTAAAATTTTATGTTTCGTTAATTACTCCTCCCCTTAATCATAGACTTCTTTCTTGATTTAAAATCCATATCTTCCCTCAATAGATTCATTTTTTAAATGAAAATAGGGTATCATTAGGTAATATTTATTTGAGGTATGTAATTATCAATACATTTTTAATAGTATGTAATGATTAAAAATGAATTGATAATAATTATTATAATAAGAGAACAATAATAAAGGTAGTAACAATAAATTTAACGATTCACATGTCGTTAAAATATAAAATAATATAAAAAAATACATTATATCTCTTTTTAAACCTGTAATAGAAAAATAATTACACACCGTGTGTTTATACCGAATAAATTATTTAAACGTCAATAAAAAGTCTTTTAAAATTTTGAGTATGTCGTGTAAAATTAGTTTAGTCGTTTCCAAGAGTTAAAGAAAAGAGTAATTTTTGGTCGTAATTTTTGGTTCGTCCTTGAGTAATAAGCCGGTGAACATACAAAAAAATGGTAATTATAAATTCTATGTAATACCTATTGTGATTGATTGTGGCGATTTTCCTGACTAATTTTTTTACGCTACATTAAGTTCAACTGGCGCAAAATACCACTGCACCCTAATAACAAGGGATTTTGAGTATGTCGTGTAAGATTTAACGGTATTTATGCAACCCAAGAGACTCTTCAATGTCCATGCGAATTATGCCTATAAATGTCACGTTTCATCCAGCGATCGTGGCCAACATTACTCAACACGCAATAATAAATCTTCGAAGGCGCCACTCGATTATGAATCTTTCAGACCAACAATAAACACAGCATCCTGAGCGGATTTATTTATATTTATTATAACGCCACGCAACGGTTGCTTTGTATGCAATAGGTATTTAGGATTTAGTGTTGATCTAAAATCTAGATGTACCTTATATTTGTATGAATGAACATGTAAATAAAATTGATAAGTCGGTGTTAAAAACGAATAAATATTGTATTCCAAATTTCTATGTTTTAAGCATTATTTATTGGCATTACAGTAGGACATCGACATCTCCTTTTTTATTGTAATCAATAAGAGCCGGTACCTGGGGCTTCGCCCTCCTTAAAGGCGAAGTTGGAGCACGAAAAACGTATGAAGTAATTCAATTACATTACAGCATAAACACTGATACTTTATACAATAATATTATCTTAGAAAATAATTTAATAACGTTTGTGTAAATGCAATATTTTGTTATCTAGTATTTGAGGCCAAAAATGACATCTAATCTGTCCTTAGTGCTCTTCCACTTCTTTGCATGAGCACATGCATGTAAATTCATGGGCACTTAAACTTTAGGTTTTGAACACTAGACTCGATTGAAGCTCACCCGTTCAAGCTTGAGAACTGCTCTAATATTTACACATTGTCTCTTAAAACTTACTTCTATAATTACAGTAACTATAGTAGCGAAAAATACATGATATAGTATATACATTTGAAGTATTGATCCGAAACTATTTACGTCAACTTGCACTGTTTACACGGCACTCGAGTTATTCCGACAATCCAAAATCGCCGGGTACCGAGTAATAAATGAATAAGACCCATCTCTATTATTGGTATAATGAGAGCGTTATATCAGATCGTACAAGACTAGAGTCAGGACTCCTGACCCGCATTAGTCGGTCGGCTGGGCACGGTCATTTGACCTTTGACCTCTTCTGCACGATGACCTGAACGAAGCCGAGAATTAGTGATTAAAACAACTGGAATAATAATAGAAAGAAAAATATCAAAAGTAACTACTAAAATGATACATCTGAATATACTTTGCCGATATTTTAATTGTTTAATAATGCATTTTTGTTATAATAATAACAAAACTCACTACTCTGTAATTACAAGTGGCTTACAGATTATATCTAGTAATGCGTTTTAGTTTATAAAAAGTCCACTTAGCTAAACCAATCCACGTTTTAAACTAATTATTAGGCTTATGATGTGTGTTAATAAAATGAAAATGTTAGCAATATCATGACTCCATAGTATTTCCAAGAAGTGATTATTAATAATAATTTATACTGCGAAGATTTGACTCTATGAAATGTGTTATTTCATTAAAAAATAATTAATGCAATATTGACGTCACCCATAATGTTGGTTTATTTGAAGATCAAATTTAATATTTATAAGTTTTCATGTAATCATCATTTGTATGTCAAAGCATCTATAATCGACTTCAGGTAGAACCCATGCTCAATACAGTAGAAACTATGTTGGACTGGTTCTCAAATGTCTGCATGATCGTTTGCTGTTTCAATCAAATAAAAAAGCCCAAACACATTTATGACTCATGACAGAGCCTTATCTATCTAATCAGTGTCGTTATAGTTGGTAGTTAACAGAGTAGCAAACTATCGTTGTTCAAACAATAATATGCTACCTGATAATCGTACGTTCGAATAAGTAAATATTGATGGAGTATCGTTTCGAAAGTCGATTAGTGACCTTTTGTGTCCAATGTTTGATCAAATATCGTAGTTTGTTTAGTGCGATTAGGAAACCTTTTGAAGTACAGCGTTCCAAATTTGAAAGTATATGACGAAAATTATTCTAAAAAAGAAAAAGCAATTTGGTCCAGAAGAAGATAGCGGGGAACCATTGGATTTAGAAGGCACAGGAACGGTTGGAGTGGCGCCGGTTAGGGGAGGCCTATGTCCATCGGTGAACCTCAAAAAGCTGATGGATGGATGGATAAATTTGGTCCAATTTACTAATAATTGAGAATATTGTGACAGATGTTTTAAGATAAATGTTTGGTTTGAACAAACTAGATGGTTTCTTCTTTACACTTAAGATGATTGTTGATGATAAATAACACCAGTATCAAAAATCACATTGCGATCTGAGGATTCAATCCTAATCTTCAGATCTGAGCTATTTGTGACGATATCTATCCTTCTATTACACATAATTCCTTTTTTTAGGAAGTACACTGTAATGTCGTCACAAGTGTATTGTTTGACTTCGTTGGATTTTCTATTAAAAAGTTATTTTACAAAAAAAAACTAAATAGAACGGAAATTAGTGGATCTCCTACGCATATTAGGACGTTTATTACCAAGTTAATAGGTTTATGGTCCATAAGAAAGTTCATTAAATTTATTTAACAACAATATGTCCGAGGTATAGAGATAATAAAGGAAACACCCACACATCTGCTAAATAATGATCTGCTGTTTGTTATTTAAAAAGTAGAACATACGGTAGGCATGTAAAAATATTCACTGTTGGAATCTTGTAAAACAATGTATTCATTAAAAATCGCTTATGTTTAAATAAAATACAGTACTACTTAAAATATAATGTTTTTTATCTTAAAGAAAAAAAACAGTGACTGTCTGAAGTTTAATAATAAATTGCTTTCTGCCCGCGTTAATGTCCATGGGTCCAAAAATATTACGGAACAACGCTAAATAGCAAAAAGTCTTAGCATTTCAAAATTTGATTTTTATTCATTTAATTTCTTTTAAAGGTATTTAAGTGTAACACAATACAACTTATTAACAGTATGTAAACAATGTAAAGGTTAGATAGCAAGTTTTTGCACTAAACTTAACCACTGTAAGAAACTTGTATAGCACTTAATAATTATGAAATATAGTAACTCTAAAATTAAGCGACTTATTTTTTTAATATATGTATACCTTAGAAAAGATACATGTTCTTAATGACAGAAAAAAATTCCATCATGTGTAGTTCGATCAGGGAGGTACCACCGCCACACCTATTTCTAGCGTGAAGCAGTTCTTGCGTTCAGTGAGCCGGCAACCACACCCTTTCGTTGGAAGGGTGTGGTTGCCGGCTCACTTATATATGAGGCGACCATCACAGTCCTCAGGTGTAGCAACGCATCTGTGATCGACTTCAGATAAAACCTTTATTCTATATGGGCGACATGGGCGGCAGTAACCACTTACCATCAGGTGGACTGCATGGTCGTTTGCTATTTCACTTTGATAAAAAAAAAAAAACAAATATAAACGGAATACACATTCCCCGCTTCCAAGCAATTTGTTCATAATATCTAATCAGTACTACTAACGTATTCTATTGTATTTTATTCAAAAGCTCGAATGCTTATGTCAGCTGAATAGCAACATGATTGTTATAAAAAACGATTCTGTATGTCAAAGCTTTTGTATCAAATTGACATATTTCATTTTGACATGACTGCTGGCGCGTCTCCAATTAAATAACTACAGGATTAAAGGGCTTTCGGAATATTTGATAAACAAATGCGAAGCTCCGATAACTAATAGCTGTACAATAATTTAAAAACATTATTTAAAATTCCCTACGAATGAACATCATTATTTAATTCCTACAAATTATTTTCTCAAATAAATATTCGCGGTCGGAATTAAAATGTTTATATGCTCTGGAACAGAATTATGAGTGAAATTTTTAAAGAAGCGAGTATGTGAGGTATTTTTGTAGCGTCTACGCGGATCCGATGTTTCATTCGTAGTTAGTAGGTTAATTTCTACGAATCGTATTGTTTGCTCCAAAAAAACGGAAATATTAAATTTCGGTTTCCATTAGGATTATATTTGAGTCGAAATTAATTTGAGTTTAACTTGTTTTTTAAACTGAAATAGTAAAGGAAAAGTTCAATGCCGCTGCAGATGCTCTCAGGGCTACGTTGGAATACCTCATATATATCTTATCACAATATTAAACGTAAACATAAACGCTTTTTACACTCATAGCCCCACAGTAGGATTTTCTCCTGTCTCATGGACACACAAAGACGAATATACAAACACCCAAACCCAGAACAGAAATCTAAACTCATCATTCAGATGTCTGTCTGGCCGGGGATCGAAGCCGGGACCCACTGCGTGTCAGAACGGTATGGTGACCGCTCCACCACGTAGGTCGTTATAATCTTAGGCGTGACAGTGGGGTCTCTACATTAAAATCATAATACAACAAATAAAAATGAAACTAATATTAATGAACATTTTAATTAAAAAGAATACTAAAAAGTATCAAATGATCTATTTTCAACTTTTAATAATACAAAAAGCGAAGTAGGTAACTGTCTTTGCAAATTATTTATTTTCGAAATTGATTATTTTATTGTATGTATTCAATATGAATAGTGCAAACAGCGAAGTAACTGTCTTTGCAAATACATATTTGCCGGAGAATTGCATTGTAAATATTGAAGATGTAACTGAACTTCTCAACGGGACTACTAGTTGCGAAAACATGGTTACTTTGTTGGCAAGAATACATAAAAATTCTCCGTTATATTTTCAATTAGTTACAACTCTATTATGTGGCAATGCTGGGCGCGAGTCTCTCAATAATGTCCCACTTTATCTAAATCGATCAAGATTGGGCGAGGTAATTTTAAAATCATTGCTGAGTTCACCAAGTTTCTCTAATGCAAAACCCAATTTTTTTTTCTTTTATAGCACGGAAGTAGCAAACGAGCATGCAGCCCACCTGATGGTAAGTAGCTACTGCCGCCCATGGATATCTGTAATCAACGCTAGGTAAGATCAAAGTCTCACCTAAGATTGGCAACAGATGCGTTGCTACCCCTGAGGGCTAAGATCGAATGCCTCGGAAACGTATGTCTCCCTTACACACCCTTCAGACCAGAACACAACAGCGCATTACACTGCTGTTATTAGGCAGAAATAGGTGTGGCGGTGGTGCTTCCGGAGTCGAACCACAAAGAGCTCACCACCTTCAAAGAGTAGATATGCAATGATGATCAATAAAACTATTGTGATCCTATGAAAATATGAACGTAGAAAGATTTTCTTGCAATTCAACAGTTCCTCAAAATTACTATATCTATAGGTACAAATATTACGTAACATACGTGGAAAATAGGTTACCAACCGCGATCAACAACTGTATATACCCCAAGCGCTAAATTATGCCATTTCAGCTCCCTTCTTAGCCAGAATTATTTTATCTCCGCGCTGTAGCTTTTACTGATGTTTGCACTTGCCAATGATAAAACACACACTGTGTCTGAGATGTTTGCGTAAAACAATTGTTCGAACTCTTAAGCCATAAAATGTTTTAGTACGTTTACTGTGAAAAAACAAATCTTGTATTTTATTAATCACGTATAAAATAGAAATGGGAACATAGTAGACGATATGTAAAGTGATAAAGTTATTATTATAATTTTGTGCATACATGCTATAAGAAATAACTTTAACAATAAAATTTTGAAAAATTGCTATGTCTACTATTTATGGCTCTTTTATCAAACTGTTGGCGTTGAATATGTTTCGTTCAAATTTTAATGTAATGTCTTTTAATTGGAAATGATTTCTATACTTTAATTTTAATTACATATTGAAATGATTTTTTTGTGAATCTTATCATTTAGTCCTAAAATCGCAAATGCGAAGAATTAAGACCCAGAAATTATATTACAATAACATAACAATACCAAACAGGAAAACAATTTACATATATGTATAGATATAATTGTTTTGTAACGGATAATTTTGATAAATATATCACCGATTTTTCTCCTTTACACAGGGAATGTCATAAATAATTACCTAGGTTCTTGTAAATTATTTCAGTTTTCGATTAGGGGTGTGCGAATAATTCGAACTTACGAATTATTCGTTTCGAATCGAATATTAATATCGTGTTTCGAATCGAAAATTAATATTCGAAATTTTCCGAATTAATAGCAATATTTCGAACTATTCCAGATTTTTCGAATAATTCGTTATTTAGGAAATATTTTTCGAATTTCGAGTAATTCAAATTTTCGAATTATTCGAAATTCGAATTATTCGAACGAATTTTGAACTGAATATTAATATTCGATATGAATGATATTCGCACATCTTTATTTCCTATCTTACACAAAAGTGGTGTATATTACTGCATACACGCGTAGAAGGTGAAACTATTAAATAATACAATATGACTGGTACATATCATATTTATATATCAGGTCTATAATAATGAATTATTATTTTAACGTAACGCCCAAAAGTAACCGTTTTTCGTAACACCAATACATTTCCCATGCACTGCGTACCTGAAGAATTTTCATTTCTAAAATTGAGTAATCCTGTATAGGACGCGGGCGGAGCCGCGGGCGGAGCCACGGGCGGTATCACGTGTAACATAAATCTTGCCGTTTCACCAGATTAAATTGGAAGCCGAAGTGGTAGGCATGTTTGTGTTCATGCAGATAACATCCCGTGTTATCGGATATATAAATATAGCCTTCCTCCTTAATGAATCATCAAGCTGTACTATATATAAATGAAAGTCGGTCGTCCATCCCGCTATCGGTAAGCTAGTAAGGAGAATTCATTCTTGAAAATGAATATTTTTATTTATGTATATTTTTTTATTCATATCATAGTAAAAAAATTACTGTGGGTTTACATTTCTTAGGAGCGTTTGTATTACATAGTAATCCAATACAATAGAAACACGTATGAACGAATACTACCATATGGATTTCTAGACATCTTCTTATCAGACTAAAGTAGCAAACGACCAAGCGTTCCATCTAATGGTAAGTGGTGACTGCCGCCCATGGACATCTGTAATCAACTTCATAAAGAAATCTATTATTATCCGATGTCGATTACAGATGCGTGGCTACTTCCGAGGACTAAGATGGCCGCCTCGTATATAAGTGAGCCGTAACATTTTAATGTGACGTAAGTAGTTATAATTATTCTCTCATTATTTTTAATCATTATCATTCAATTTCAAATTATTAAATCATGATACTTTAATGATAAACTTTAGTAACGTGCAAATCGAATGAAAATTTATCGTCATTGAGAAATCTGTTTAATATAGTACCGCTTAACATAAAACATAAGCAGAAAATTACATCATCTCACCTCTTGTCACGAATGTCAGAAACATACACTAAACAAACATACCATTAGTGTAACATTAGAAATAGATACATAATTTAGTTGCACGTTCCTGAGTGACTAGGAATTCTATAGATACAGACATTTAAGTTATTGCTTCTTCATTATCATAATATATAAATCCGGCTAAGTGCGATGTAGAGTCGCATACGAAGGGTTCCGTGCCATTAACTATAAAAAAAACGGCAAACAAAATCGCGTTTGTTGTACGAGAGCCCCCCTTCAATATTTATTTTATTGTATTTGTTATTGTAGCGGCAACAGAAATACATCATCTGTGAAAATTTCAACTGTATAGCTATCACGGTTCATGAGATACAGCCTGGTGACAGACAGACGAACGGACGGACAGCGAAGTCTTAGTAATAGGGGCTTATACTCTTTGAGTACGGAACTCTAAAAAAGCAGTGCAGAGACTAGTGTTTTATTTCAAGACAGTTATAGCAGTAGAACCGCCATAGTTCAATCATAAAGAGTACCACCGACTTCAAAATAATACAATCTAAATATTGTCCGAAAGTCCTGAAGTTTTAAGTAATTTACCTACACGCCTTGAGTGTAAATTATTAATGATTTAAAAAGCAGAATCCGCATAATGTGAATAATGTGTCGCCATTTTTTACGTAAAAGATGCATCCTTATTTACTTCAAAAAAGGAGGACGTGTCTCAAATCGACCATATATATATTTAATATTTGAACGATAGTGATGAACGAAAAAGAAAACCAGCGATATAATTTTGTTTAGTTTGATAAGACAGCGATACAAGTTTGTTTAGTTTAAAATATATTTTTGGAATTAAGCGACGAAAAAAAAATGTAACAAGATGTTAGCATATCATTCAAAAGACCTACTTCGCCAATGGATCGGTATATACTGATGTTATAGATATAATGAACTTAAGGCATATGATAAAAGAAGGATAGCGAAAAGTACTTCGACTAGGTATTTTTGTTTTCGTTCTTCGTTATCGTAAAGTCACACATTGACAGTTACACATCTTAAAAGTTGACGTATAACCAAAAAACATTCACGTTTATCTTCACCAAAATAGTGATACATAATCATGTCATATTATGTAATTATATGTCGATGAGTCCAAACTGAAACAATAATGATGATTTTTCAACGTATATTCCTGTAGCCAGGCACGTATCTAAGCATATCTTTATAGATTCGCTCGTCATCATAAATTGTAATGTTATAGGTCCATTACGTGAGCTTTATACATCTCGACTGCAATTGTTGATATTTTATGTCCGTGTCTATGCATTTTTTGTCACCCTTGTAAGGACAGAGTATCGTATTTCTTTGTCACTACACATACTTAGAAACTTGTCTCTTAGACAACAAGGAACGAGTACGACTAGATCATGCTGTTGCGATGAATGTTTTTCATTCTCTTAATTATATCATAGTCCGTATCAAGATTAAATTACCTGCGGTAAATATGCTTTCAACTATTACTTGTTATTTAAGTAATAAACCGACATGGAGATTTAAATCTGTAAAGCAGTGTAGTATAACGACGCTCAATACTTATTCTGAAAAGGAAATTTGCATCATTTTTTCTTTATAACCATGTCTCTTGCATTGGCTTTGGGAATGTAATACTAGTTAGTTATCTCTAACTTCAATTTTACATTGTTATTATTGTTACTTGTACCTTTATTGTTAATATTTGCTAATTTTCAATCGTTACCAATTGCTATTATTTTAAATTAGCTTCGACAATATAGGAACGACAATTTTATCTTGTATATTCTTTTACATTTTTTGTTAGTTCGACCAAAAAACTTCCTCGACTGTCGTTTATCCATTTTCTATCGGATAAGTCGGTAAACTATCTACGATGATCAGCAAAAAGTCGCAATAACGGAACACACCAATAAGGCAGGATTTAATAACGTGTCGATCGTAAAAGGCGACGTTGGTTCTGCCTTCGAGATTGAATGATGCGATGTCGATATTCTAATGTCATTTGATATTCACAGAAAAAGTTGATAAGCTTGTACTAATAAAGAATTAGTGCAAACCATTGGTCCCATCGGAATGGGAGAATCTTTTCATGCACAATTCGGTTTGTAAATTATAAATTCGGAACGATATCTTACGACAGTTTCGGAAGCTTTATTTAAGTGATTTTAGATAAGCCTAACTACTTAATGATCGAGGTAATCCTATTAACATTACTGCGAATGCTTTAATCAATGGATATTAGAACAATAGTCAAAAACTTCGAAATGCATTTTGAAATTTTAACCTGTTTAAAATAAATACATAGTTGTAGTGCAAACTAAATTTTGAATTACATAATGTAGAAAATATAGTGGAGATGATACAAGATTTAACCAAAATAGCAATGACGATAGACTCTTATAAAGCTGATGAGGTTATTTCTTACACTTGTAGCCATAATATTATGTCGTATTGTTTGGTTAGTATGACGAGATGTTATATCGGACATGAGCAAAGGGTATAGATATGTTTTTCACATCATTATTGACTTCATCGTAAAATTATATACATCGGACATTATTGTGCGGTTTACGTCGTGATGCGATCTGCCTACTTAGCAGTTATGTAACGCAAATACATTTAAATTCACTATTAAATGCAGTATAAAATAGATGCATAATAAATTAAATAATTATGAGGCCTGTAAGCTAATCGATATACGCATTCCAACACTAACCTGGAGAAACCAGTGAGACCAGTCCACGATCTAGCTTTAACTCTCCACAAAGTAAGTAGCTGCTGTGACAGAACTTACGCATTTCAAAATAATTAAACGTGTCCTGCGCTACTTGTTATATCTCTATGAATCTCACAACAACCAACACTCTTTTTTATATTTGAAAACACTTCTACATTCAAACTCACGAAGTCAACGCTATTTCTCTAAATTTCGTTTAAGTCACAACCGGATTAGCGAAACGCAATACGCTGTCAATTTTGTCGGTAATAGTTTTATTTGCGCGTTATATCAAGAATCAGTAGTATGGAATTTGGAATAACTCACAAAAGCAACCAATGGCAATATGCACATATACAAGCTATCTATCTTCTATCTATCTAAATTCAATTATTTAGATGCAGAACGTTGTAAAATATACGTTGTTCAAAAAGATAAAGTAACAAAAGTACATTTCAAAAGGCAATAGGTAAACTACGAACTACGATTGAACTATTGTTACCTCAGGAAATAAACAAGGATATACAAGACCCCAGTAAAATCCTAAGCATTGAACATGAATCATGATGAATATCAGTGTTGCTCTCCAGAATTAATTTACTATCCAGACATCTGTGGTGCTCTTTGACACGACTATAAATTATAGGAAACAGATAATCCCCACGTGACGTAAAGAGCACAAACAAGTTCTCAAGACAAAATTGAAAATGACCTACATAAGACTGATCTTAAAGCCCCTCGTAAAATTCAAATTATTCCTAATTTATGTGTTTTGCTGTGTCTTGATTAGGACACAGGAATAACTTAGCATAATGATTGCTTAGCAGCTTACAAATGGGTAGATTGCGACCCAAGCGTTCAGTTCAAGTTATAAGTACTTCGAATATGATACTATAATTTTTAATGTAATTTCTTAAAGTAAAATATTCGAGAGAAAACAGCTAATGGCTTCGCTATATATCTCGATACGACATGATATTATCACGATATTTAAGAAAGTCATTTTGTTATGTTCTACATCTTGAATAATTCATTGGTTGTATTTTAAATAAAAAGGCAATCCTAATTTTTGATAATATCCAAATTCGTCCACTCACGAAAAACAAGAATTAGTATTGCAGAACACAATAGAATCATAAACAAACCAGTTTTTTTCAAACACACAATAGAGAATGGAATTGTCACACAAGTTTAGTGACATTTCCATGGAGACATGTGATATTTACGGTAGGTGTAGACAATTCTACCAAGATTGACGTACTCGTAAATTAATACAGTAAAATTCAAATTAAAGTCGTTTTGCTTAGCCAAGAGGTGCTATAAGTTAGCTCACGCTACATTATTAAGGAATCTATCAGATAATAAATTTGTAAGCTAAGGGGATAATCTGAAAGGAATATTTAAATCAACTAAAATTTTAATCTTTATTACATATTGATCAAGAATAATATATGTATGTACAGAAGAGAATATATTACAATTCAAAACTGTAAATTTAAAAGTTTTGTAAAGTTAAAAGTTATATCGTTAACGAACGTTTTTTAAAATACTGCGCAGCTTTCGATGTAAGAGGAAACTTTAAATACTCAAATGAATTTTAATTTGGCGAGCAACCGCTCCCATGTAGGTACTTCTTACAAAATATATCATTAACATCCGTAAGTTTGCTAAATATCAAAACAAACGTGCGTATGAAAGCTGGAAACGACGATTTTAAGTCGGCGCTGCAATACATTCGTAGATTAGTCACGGTTACAGCGAGGCCCGCACCATTGTTCCTACAATGTGTTCGCATACTAATCGCATTCAGTTCTATTTGTAGTATACTGCCGTTTACTTTACAACCAGGTTTTTGCGAGCGATTAAATAGCCAAAATAAATAACTACCACTGTACACGCATTCCGCTCAAGTTTGTAATGATGATTTTTGAGAACAACACTTTTTGAAATATTGAGTGTTTTATTGCTTTCCTCTAGTTTTTATTATTTAACGTTAATCACCGAAATTAAGAATGAATTTGCCAGCAGTTATGTAATTTAGCATACAAATCAAAGTTCGGACTAGTCGTTTCATAAACAAATTTAATTTTCGATTTCTGTTTACATAATAATACATATTATGTAAACAGAAATGTAAACAAGGTAATACTTAAAAGTTTTACTAAAAATATTAAATCTATTTTTGTTTCTATACATAATACCTTTAACAAACTAATGGTTCTCAGAATCAGTGACTCCATCGTAAGGGAATATTTCCATTATGATTTCACGTGGCTGATGTCTTGGAACGGCTCTTTTGATCGACAATCAATATCGTTCAATGTTCAATTCATCTTATGATTTACGTTCGTATTGTTGGATTCTTGACAATTATCCGGATGATCAGCTTGAGCAAAATCTGTTCTCGCAATCGAATATTAATAGAGCGAACTAGACTTAGTACAGGCCATAAATAAATATAGTAAGAAGCAGACTTGAAAATATTGTAACTATTAAAAACGAATAGAATGCGATTATTAAGTACTTGTTGCAAGAAATCACTATTAAAATGTCAGTATTTAATTTGACGCATACTATTAGCCTACGGCAACATACCTTATTGAATAATGTTTGAAAAACAAATTTATTTACATACTCTTAATACATTCACAAAAATATTAGGCGATAATGACAATTACGCGATGATAATCACTTTAATATGAAATGTTCATCTTAGTCCTCGGGAGCAGCTACACATATGTGATTGACTTCACATAGAACCCAAGTCGCTTACATTGCTGCATGCTAGTTTGCTACTTGAAACTTATAAAAAAGTAGGATTGGGTATAAACTACCAAGACACGATAACAAAAGCCTTTCTTACCAGCTATTCCGTACATGTAACAGGCTCCACTAAACCATATACGCAACGAAATACTATTTATCATTCCATTAGAGCGGTTCATAGATGAATAAAGTATGAGCAAGCCTATCCGCGTAAAAAATGTTTTACTCATAGAATCTTGAAACGTCAGTCCTTGTAAGGAAGGTTTGACGCCTGGACGCGTAGATGGCGCCAACAATCGATCACTAACTAACCTTAGCTTATACGTAACACGCGACATAAATGTGGATTCACTTCATTTGTCTTTAACTCAGGAACGGTTTTTCCTTTTTCCCATACCTATTGGCAGCAAAAAGTTCCGAGTAATTTATGACTTAGACAGTGCCTTTCATCTTAATTTGCTGTGCACGACTCACGCAAGACCGTAAATAGAGTAGGATTGTAAAGAAAGTTCGTTAAATTAGTTACGCGTTGCCAACATTCAATTCATTCTCCTCAAATCTAATGGTTTAGTTGTTATGGTGTTTTAATTCGAGTTTATATACATTTTAATTTTAGCCTGTATATCTCATGTATGTCTGCCGAATATTTGTATAGGATTATCAGCCATTCCTTGTAAGGCAAGGGCTGGACGCATGACTGGCGCCAACAATCGATCACTAACATATGTCCCCGCATGTGACCTCTCGCAGTAACTGACGTTCATTGCAAGTATGCATCTTGGATAACATTATGCCGAGAATACTACGTACATACTACTGATACGGTTTTGAAACTACAACAGAATCAGAATCGTCATGAATAACTGTAAGTATACTTTGATACATACATAGACTTTCAAGAAGTTGATGACTGATTACTGACTATAGTTCTTTTAACTTGTTACAAGTTTGCCAATATTTGTTTAGACAAACTGCAAATGAAACAGAATTTCATTGACTTCGATCAATGCGAAGCGTACGATGTACCTCCAGGCAAAAGTTTAATTTTATTCATCCAGGTCAATGAACTGTTAGCCCAAATAAGTATTGAACGTATTCATTCGCGAATGAGCCTGGAGTCGTTTGTTACAATGAATGGGCACTATCATTGAGATTCGTGCAAGCTTCAGCCATTCGAGCTCACACGAGATCGCCCTGACATAAGTCACCAAATGTAGTAAGCTGACAACCTTGTCTTTCTATTTATATATCTCGCTTGTTCTATTCCCCTTGCAGTAACTTAAGGCTTATGACGATTATCTCAATCTACGATGTAATCAACTATGTCGGACTCTTTTAAAAGTGGCATGCGATTATATTAATTTAACCCGTAAACATGTCTTAAATAAATAGATTTGTATCAAATAAAAAGGTATAAAAAAGTAATTATTAGTTGAGAAATGGTTATAGAATATTATGTAAATAGGAAGTATAGAAGATAAAAGATAAATAAAAATTATACGTTATAAAGCATTAATAATTCAAAATGCGTAAGTCCGTTTTCCTCTATAAATTTATAATGTTCTTAAGCGATAAAATTTAATTACACTTTCTCCGTTTGTAAATTTGCGTTGAATGCGTGACATAAACCGTTCAAACCTTTTTGCTGCCAATCAAATTCACCGCAATTGTTATCATATGATCATGCGGAACTTTTTCACCACTCTCTTCTAGTAATTTATCGGTGATATCTCTGTTGTTATAACAATAAAAAAGCTATAGCTTTTAGTTCTCATCTTTTATAATATATTATGCGATATTATATGTGTCCTTGTACAGATTCTTTATTAAACATCATTTTGTATGTTAAATACCTGTATTTTATATACTATACTACATTTAATTCTATTACTTACATCTGGATGTTCTTTGACAGGCACGTATACTTTTTCTGTGAGTGTAGTGACAATTCCCTCTGCTTCTGGTAGCACTAATGGTTCTTTCTTGACTCCATTTATTTGGAATAAACTCGCCCGCACTTTTGCTATTTCTGTAATCAAAGAAAGATGACTGTTAGCTGCGTCCAACGTATGCGATAGTAAATCTAAAATATATTACGTGTCATATTGGTGATAATTTTAGACGTCCGCCCAAACGTTTACTTCGGAAGATAAAAGTTAATGTTCCATTAAAAAATTTACATTTACGAGACCTTAATACAGCTTCTGGAAAACTAAATGATACGTAGCCATAAAATCTATCCTGTCGAAAATAACGTACCCGTTTAAATGAAATTGTGAATAATAAAGTATATATTAATTATGGAATCGATAGTTCCATTTTTTTTATCTATGAAATATTTGGGATAGCCGCGGAAGATAAGAATGTGGTAATGAGATCATTCAAATGATACAACGTTATTGATGGATTATAAGCTGCACCTCTAATGATACGTAGTGTCATACCGGTGCCCCGCTGACCGCACTGATGTCATAGGCTTACATTATACTCACTATTAACAATTAAATTATTTTACAGATCTGACTAAAACAAAAAGGATCCTTGATTAACCATTTCAATGTACTTTTATTTTAAAACAACATGTGTAGAACATTTATCAATCTATGCGGTACCTACTTGGAACAGTTTTTATTTCTGGATTCATAGCTTTGACTGAACTGAATAGATTGAATCATAATAATATTAATTTCGCCTCACATACTTTTTATTTTAATATTTTATGATGAGTATCTCAGTAATTTCCTGCACATTTTCCCCGTGTGTGTAAAGACGAAAAATAAACATGGGGTATCGTTTTATCTCTCTTATCCAGATAAGGAGCTGGATGAGTCACGGCTAATTTCCGGGGCATACAACAAGGCAACCATCTGTTTTTGCAATATCATTATGCATTAAAAGTATGTCAGTCCACATAAGAGCATGAAACTCTGCCGCATATGTGAAGTATCACGTGCTTGTTGTCATAAGTATTTGTATGACTAACTGTATTTCGATTGTTCACTATCTGGTATTTATTGGTTTAAGGCATATTGTCCTAAATGTACAATCCTTATAATTCTTTAATTATAATTTTACTCCAAACCAAATATTGCACAATAAACTACCAAGACTAGTTCAATATTTCAGATTTCAATCAAGATCAATATTTTCAGATTTATATGACATAAATTAATTTAACTAGATACTTAAGATGGGTGGAGCCCGATGGGGCAATGCGCTCAGAGGACTCCGGTTGTGTTCCTTTGGAGATCCCGGAGTCCTCTTCGCAGCGCCGATGACGGCCACCGTTTTAGTGCCGTAAAAATCCCACATAACCTGGCGTCGCTCCCACGACGTCGGGTACCTTTTGAAAGTTTCCCTCTCGAGAACAAAAAAAAAGATACCTAATATGGAGCACTAATTCTGGCAACATATTATCTGGGCTGGCTTTATATAAGACTTGCTCGACATATGAAATATTCACTTAATCATTTGTCTTATAGCTATGCCATTACGCCATCCACAAAATGCATAATAGCAGAGATACTTTATTGTGAAGTCAATTTAACCGTTATCGATTTCTTAACTTCTTAGGCTCTCAAGCGCCGCTCACTGATACGTCCGACTGTCCATACGGAGTCCAGGCGACAATACAGAGGAGCTTTCACGCCATATAAGGGGGGTAGTGAGTAAACAAGCAATTAAACCGCCTGGAGACTCGTGTGATCGCCGATGGATTATGCATTTAATTGCCACCTTAAGAGCTGATGGTAGAATGCATTTGAAAAGCGAAGTCTATTCTGTATTTAAATACCTTGTGTCATTTTAAATCATTACATGTGTTAACGCACACTTTTACTTATAGATACTATTCAATTGTAATTGTTGCTTGCTTTTATCGTTTGTTAAAGTCTTTGATGTCATCCTTGAATGTTTTATCATCGTAATATTTACTATTTCTATTTCTGCCACTTACCTATTTATGTGACAACTCTCCGCGCTGACATTAATCAATTTGCTCGTCGACAAATGGTAAAAACAAGGTCGAGTAAAGAGCAACCGTTAAAAAAATCCTTCAAGAATCTGTCACAGTCAACGTTGACGACTGTCGAAACACTTGTAGCGGACATAAGAACAATACAACAGCCTTTGTGCTACGACCACGAATGAGACATTGGTACAAAAACAAAAGGCAATATAATGGAGGTTCTGTTTTGACATACCTGATCTTGAGCATGTCCATCCGTCACTCTAGGTCTACAGACTATGATTAATATATTCAGTTTTGAAGTAAGCCGAAGTGTACGTTTCATAAATAAAAAAAATTAAACCATATTTACGACGTCAAACAATAATTTGGGTATAGATGTCCTTCCTGTTCCTTTGATTTTGCTTAAGTTATGTCATACCTGTGTAACTTTAAATTCATGATTTAATATCAAACACGTTTCAACAAGTTTTGTTTATATAATGAATCACTTATCTAAGTATGTTTTATTGCATCAAATCATTTATTGTACTCAACTAAATGAAATAAACTATTTAATAACGATGATGATAATAATGCTCACGATAATTGTTGATACAAATATTTGCTTCATGTACCTCTGTCGATATATTTAAAAGGTATTGTAGTTACTAGTTATTTGTTACTTGAATTACATTAACCGCAATATCAGTCTTTCCATACAAGCAATTTTAACCTTATTCGTGTTTTCTTTTAAGTCAGTGCGACTGAATTACTTGACGACAACATTGAAAACCGGACACCAGATATCGATACGCTTGTAATACAATATTTAGATGACATTAACGAAGGATTAGTATTCCTTCATGCTTCTATAGTTACTCGAGTATTAAGAGAATGCGAAGAACATTATTTCTTATAACATTATTTCTGGACCACCAACAAAGCAAGGTAATAAAATAGTTAACGTCAGAATAGGAGGTTAACTACAATATAAAATTTTCATTGTTCTGTCCAGTTTCTATTTAGTCCATTCAATAAACTTGTACGCAGAAAATATATTTGAAAACGCAAATGCAAATTCATAAAATATGACACAAACGCACAAAAGTTTATAACTTTAATAACAAATTTTGAAAAATAATGCGATAAACTAAACTTGTAATTGAATACATTTTAATGACACACAACCATCTATGTATTACATTTCTTTGAAATTTAAGCTATAAAAAAAGCTCAACACATAATGATAATATTGTCACGCGGAATTGTGTGCTCATGTTACGTGATCAGATTTTTATTTTGAACCACGTATATCTGTCGCCCACACTTGGTTTAAAGGCATGATTAGAAAACCCATCATCGCCCTTTTATTTATATATTTAAATTGAGTTTATTAAATAATTTATAAATATTCTATTTATTTACCTTATTTGAATCTATAAAGTAGTGTTAAAAATTTTATCATTTAAGATCCGCAAACGCTTATTCGTGCAATCAAAACAGCAATAAACTCAGTCTCAGAATCACTTTCATTTTTAGCCTCGGTCTACGGAAAATTTAATTGCATACATTCATTTCCAACTATTGCAGCCTTTGTTTAGCATTTCATCGAACACCGGAAACATAGAATATAATAGGATTTACACAATAAATTAATAAGGTCGGAAATCTAGACAAATAAATTATGTAGTAAAACATTAATATTCAATGTGACACAATAGTTTGGTGAAAGTAAATAAGATGCATTAGTTCTTCCAAAAATCGTTTATGTTTCGTCCAAATTTTAATAAATTATAAATAACTCTAAACAGCAATGGTAGGAAGTAAACGTAAAAAACATTAAAATTCAATTAGAAACATACAAGATGCATCACTTTGTTTCTTGTTCTAATGCTATTGTAGGCTCAAGTAATGAAGTTAATTTCTTTCCCGACAATATAAATGAGGGTACAAATTGAAACAATGAGGATTCAGGTCGGATTTTCTCACGTTAAGCGTCGATGCGTGAACGCCCCGCTACGGTCAGTTTGCGTGCAGACTTACGTCGATGAACCACCGTGACTTCAAACACGCAAGCGATCATTCCAACACATTAGAATGTGGGGTCTCGTACGAGCAATTAAAGTAAAGATGGCCTTACACTATTAATATGGAAAAGTGATTTTGACTTCAAGGGAAACCTCCACTTAGCAAAAAGGTAATCAGCGAAATACTGTAAATAGCGATGTTCATTTAAATTATCTCTCTTCTATCTTAAGATTTTAAAGAATTATATAATTGTTAAATATTATGACGTTTACAATCACGATTTGATATTCGTTAAAACATTTAGCTTTTAAGTATGCACCGGGAACTTACTCGTCGTCGTGTTATTCCATTCAAATCAAAATATATTTTTTACATAACCTGTAGCAAAAGGTCGAAATACATTTATATTATTGCATCTTTAATTCATTATTCCGTCATAATTTAATAATTATGATAACTAGTGATATTTTTTACATAACCTGTAGCAAAAGGTCGAAATACATTTATATTATTGCATCTTTAATTCATTATTACGTCATAATTTAATAATTATGATAACTAGTGAAATAATTCGGCAGAATGGAAATTGACTATATTAAGGATAGCAAGTGGACACGCTACAAATTAAAAATTACTATTTAAATTTTGGTATTATTAAACTTTTAATTTAAGGAGACAAATCAAAAGTATCGTCAAGTTTACAGTTACGATAATAAAATTAAATAACGTAAAATAATATACTCGTGCAATTACAACGGCTGGTGCAACAAGACTCAGTATTTTAACAACATGGTTAGTAGAAATACTTAGTAAAACCAAATAAAGAGGCAGAGATTGATAGCATAAAGCCATGTTCGTACATCTAAAAGGTGCGCCACAGAAAAAGATGTTTAGGTATGTACACATTCCAGTGTGGATTACAAAATACGATTTGATATTCATGAAAGAAACCTTAAAACACACGTTTCTGTTCCATTGTAAATATATGTATATATACAGTACTGTAGATAAAGTACCTACATATAAAAAGTTTCCTTAATTCACTTGATTTATTGAAGGTTTAGCGTCCTTGATAACTGGATCAAAACAATGCTAGACTTAAGAAACTAATTAAGTTAATATAACAATGAGAAACAAAAAGCGTGCGTATCCGCCTTTATCTATACAAAGTCATACGACTCGGATTTTTTCTTAAAGACAAGCCATTTGTTAAAGACAAGTCTTGACAAATGAAATCAATTTGAAACACCTGCATTAATCTCGATACTGGCAGATACCTTTAATGTAGGAACATTATTACGTGTAATTGTTATCAATTTTCTTAAAACTCTGCAAAAGAACTGAACTGAAATGAATAAAGATATTATTTTAAGTGAAACAAACATCGACTTAATTTAATTTGTACTTTCTTAAAGTACAGCAAAAGTGCAAGTTACATTCATTCAAGTATCGAGTAAATGGATACATAAATATGTAAAATACATTTCAGTATTGGCCAAAGATGAGACCGATCATATAATATTCGCACATCATAATGAAAAGCAAATGGAAACCATAACAAATATGTATAATTTAAATGTATTCGGCAGACACCAAAAATCAAAGACAAATAAGAAAGACGATTTCAAATTTAACTTTAAAATACACGCATGCGACACAATATTACATGTATGAATGATTGATGTCTTATATTTTGATATGGAACTAAGTTTAAGTAAGTATTTTGTTATGATGTAATTTTGAGTCGGCGATGCATTGCAAATGTCCATAGTGACTACTTTCCATCAGGTAGCCCTTCTACCTTATCGTTAGGAAGAGATTTGTATATTTAGTAATTTGTCTGTTTAAGTAATAACATGTATACCATTTGTAATGCAGCCAAAGCAAATGTCATATTTAAATATAATACGTCTATAGTGGCAATCAGTATCTTTTACTAAAAGATTTATTGCAAATATTTTGTTGTACCGGACCAACAAGAAAATGTTTGTGTATTATTAAACAATGTGTAATATACGCTATCGCATTCTCACGCCAACTTAATTTTATACATTTATGTGTTTATTCCTTTATCGTCACGCATTTTCGTTTCATCGAGTTTCAAATCACATTAATTGTAAAGTTTCACTTCAGAAATGATTATAGATGTTGAACAATAATTTATGGTAGAAATAAACATTGTACAAGCTTTATTTCTTTCTGTCAATT
>MOOZ01001714.1:36781-67566 GCA_002930495.1 Cecropterus lyciades | reverse complement strand
CGTACAGAAACTCAATTCACCAAATCATTCACGTTATTAGGCATTCTTTAAATATTTAAATTCTTTTTTAGGCGCGGGTGAAACCGCGGGGATCTGCTTGTATTTAATATGTCACGGGTACTCACTATATGTGGTTTTAGAATTTCTGTTAGCTCTTTAGATTTTAGCCAAAAAGGCTTTTAGGCAAAAAGTAATTCAAAAACCACATATCGTTAATACCCGTAACATATATTATATGTTGTACATGCCTATAATTGGCTTGCATACCAGTGTAATTTATTTTATCGCATAATGTTATTTGTAAAGTGTCTGTATGTTATGCTGTTGGCATGTCAAATAAATAAATAAATAAATAAATATTAAAATGTATTAATTCCGCGTAGTATTACTCTAAAATCATATAATGTCATATATCTATCACCTTTTAGGAGTCTACTCCTAGACATAGACTTTCCTTAGTGGTGGATTTTCCAATGGCCACTACGTCTAGCAAGCGTAGTGAAAACCGCAATAGGTGTTGATGATACGCAGCAAGACGCTGCTGCCCAACTCCTGGATTCTGTCCCTAAGTCACCTCATACGACATCCAGAGGTAGAGAGTGAGTATTGAAATTCACGACCGACGTCACACTTTAATGTATTATTATTAATTATTATATTTAAGTCAAATATAAACAGATCTCATACACTGTGATGTTTCTTCGTAACCTTTATGAACCTGTTTTGTAGATACTAGAGTTTATGGTGTCCGGTGTAAGAATAGGATTAGAAAATGACGCCAATTAATGTCAGCTACATTTTTAAAAGCTACAAGAATTTAAAACATGTTTATGAATGCGACACTAAATCTAACAATGTTCTTTTAATATATCCATGTATTTTTAACTTTAAAGCAAACATGTTATTTGAAAAGAGCTTTCTTAGACGAATATTTAAAAAGTTATTGTTCTGTTTAGACAGACGAAATAATAATTGCGGAATCTATCTATAAATAAATTTATTGCTACATAACCACATAAATTATGCAAGTTTAGCATTAGTTAAATAAAACGGATATTATTCTTTTATTATTCTATTATAGTTTTGTTACCCGTTTTCCCAAAGGATAAAGAATCTATTTGTTATGTTATTAAAATTCCCGAAGTAAATAACATTTTGCTCATTCAATAATATTTACCAGCTTATATAAATGTTTTATTACTTAAAATTGATTTCATAGTATCGTGTCGTTCATTTTTTGCCTAACGATAAGATCTAATATTGTGATAAATATTTTTTCATACGTGGTGCGATGTCAAAAACAACATTGCATGCTTTTATGTCAATGATTTCTAATACCAATCCTATTATATTCTTTCCAGCATTCTCTTAGCAAAATACACCCAGAACACAAAATGTAAACGCTTCTTAAGACGCAGCTGATAAAAATATTTTAAAGCATTCTGTTACATGTCGTTTTGTTATTCATTCTTCACATTCTTTTGCATATTGCATTAAGTACCTTGATATATTTTTCAAATTTATCGTAATTATAGAACGTATATATTATATACATTTAATTAATACGTTTGTATTTATGTAATCGTGGCATTTAAAAAAAATGCGGCCAAATGCGAGTCGGACTAGCAGGCGTCTTGGCTTCGTAGCATTATCATTAAATAAAGTTGAACAGTTTTGCATCTACTAACATGAGTTTGTTTCACACACATTTTACCACTTTGAAAGGGCTTATCTCTCAAACAATCGACTTTGAAAAAAATGGTCTTTCTATAGTATAGTTCTATAGTTTCAGTTCTATGTTTGAGGAGCCCCCCTAAATTTAATATATTTATTTTTGTACATAATTCGGAAAGAGGTTTATATAATACACTTACCTATCAAGTTTCAACTCTGTAGTCTTAATAGTTTCCGAATAAAGTGGCTGTGACATACGGACAGACAGACAAACATGACGAATCTATAAGGGTTCCGATTTTTGCCATTTGGCTACGGAACCCTAAAAAAGTCAACTAAGAAAATCGTTAATAATAGCTAACCTTAAATCATACATTTTTTTAATATTAAATAATAAATTGTAATACATTAATTATGATCAAAGATCATAACGACAACCGTAAAACACGACAGCGTTTGAGTATCCAATTTATTTAGGAGCCTAATTACTCAGAATAATGCTTCAAGTCAGTGTACAAACGGTGAACAGGGCGGTACTTGGCACTTTCAAAGACAATCAAATGCCTGTCGGAACCATTAATAATGATTCCTCATATTTGAAGCAACGCCTCTTGCGACACATGTCAGTTTGCTCATGACGAGTGCATAATAATGAAGTACTAAGGGAGGCTTCACACTCATATACCTGAAATCGGTCTTGTCAGTGTCTAAAGTATTAATTCTGTTCGGTTTCTGCAGCTCACATGGTTGAACTAATGTTAAATATATGAAATCGCATTCGTATTTTAATTTTGCAATAGGCATGCAAGTCAAATACCGACAACCTTTATTAATTGTTAAAGTTTATGGCTTGGAAAATATTCCGAATTTCTTTTTACACAAATAGGCTCTTACGGCCAGAAAGTAAGGATCTAAATGAGTTTGTATCGATGTGCTTGCGCGACTTTTTGAAGTTTTATAAATAGTTTTGAATGAAGACGACAAGTATCAAACCATTTAAATCTATTTCAGATTCGAGATAAAGCTGAACCACACTGCGTTAAAACATCTTAGACCGATTTCTGGTCGATATATAAGATGACACCCTAATTTATGCGAAGATAGCCCAGATGTTTATCATCAAGATCCGCCTACGCTGACGTTCTACAATACTTGAAGAAGTCGATGTGTCAAGCGTTTTAATAGGCCGCAAAGGGCGATTCTTATGGCCATCTGGTATACCTTTTCCGGTTTAGATTACTTGTGATCGTGCCTTCACGTAGCATAAAGTCATTTATTTCTTCATTCTGTATATATATATATATATTTATATTATCTGTGTAAACAGAATTTGTTAGTTGTTTTGTTTGATATTTCTACCTTTTAACGGAAGTTTTGAGTATTGTTGTAGAAGCAGTAGTATGTTGGGATGTCTTACCCTTCGGATCTTTTCAAATGCTTGGGCTAGGTCAACACAAGGGGGGTGGGCACGTATATCTGGGTCCCTTTGAGTGTTGCTATATTTTAGTTTTTATGAAGACACATTTATCAGGCATTCCAACTTAGTTTCCAGGGGTATTAACGCAACAGTAGCAAACGGCTTATTTACCGTAAGGTTGACTACATGCTTGTTAACTCAATCTATAATAAAAATACATATTTTAGATGAAGTGCTAAATGAAATAGTTAACCGCTATGAAATAATTATCCCGAGTTCATTGTTAATAATTGTCATGTCGATAGATAATTGCTATGTAAACACGTTGTTGTAAATTATAACTATTCAAAGTAACACATATAAATGTAATAACATTAATTTACTTGTTTGATAACCACTCCTAGGAATCAGATGTATTTAATTACAATATTAATACAAACCTACCTATATTTAATAAAAATATAAATTACGTAAGTATTTATATTGATTAATAGTAATGTCATAACCTATATCAATTAAATTATTCATATTGTAGTATAATAAATAATAAAAATAAATAAATAATAAATGAAATTATTGCATGTTTAATATCTTTTATTTATTTCTGAACATATTTAAACGCTGTTAAATAAACAATTGGTTGTCATGAAATTAAACAATACTTTTCATTAAATTAAACTTAATTATATTATTTTGGCAAATTTTATGTCAAAATAAATATTGTTAAAAAGATATCTACTTTGCTTTCACGATAAGCTCTTTAAGAAGACGATGAAATATATTAGAGTTTTCCTAGTAACTTAAGACATACAATAATAATATGCGAATGGAATTCACTTAAATTGATTTCAAAGCACAAAATGGTTACAATAGAAAGGTCGACCCAAAGCTCATACGATTGACGATCCTCGTTAAGATGTTCATACAATGACATTACACGACCTTAAAGAAAAACGTCGTGAGGTAACTCATACATACCTGAGAACTCGTAATGTTCACAGATATGTGAAGTATCCGATCAGAACTTGGGCAACGCAATATACCATATCCTAAACCCTAAATGATAGGATTTTTTACGCTTTCGCACTCATAGCCCCACAGTAGGATTTTCTCCTGTGTCGTGGGTGCCATGGACACACAAAGACGACTACGCAAACACCCAGACCCAGAACAGAAATCTAAACTCATCATTCAGATGTCTGTCTGGTCGGGAATCGAACCCGGGACCCACTGCGTGTCAGACCGGTACGGTGACCGCTCAGCCACGCGGGTCGTCAATCAAAGGATTTATTTCTCCTCGAGAGATGATACTGAAGATGGATGTTTATGATATCTTCAATTTATACGACCTGATTCATTTGTATGAACAAACATTGATGAAAATGGTGAAGAATTTTCATTAATCAAATTATACATTTAAATGACTGCGTTACAGCAAAACATGTGCATTTAATTCCTACGTTGATTAAAATAATGTATGTAATGGAAAAAGAGTACCTTTAGTCATTGTTCTCGCAGATGGCAATTCTATCAAAGCTCCAAGGAATCACTTAACAGTGCATGAGTGGAAAATGCTGTCATTGTCTAGATGATTACAATCGCAGATGGTTCCATATGTATCGTATCTACATTTCACTCGTTGCATACTAAATTACTAATACAGTTATGGCAGTAACTCGTGAAAAGTGAACGCAACAAACCAGCTTCGTAAATAGACCGAAATACTGTTTGAGTATGACATCAGTTGTTTGTGCACTTGTGACCAGGCATTAGTAAAAGATTGTGTCTTCAATCGTAACACAGCTTAATTCCACAATATTTCATCCGGAGCGTCGAAATATGTCGCGTGCGCATTCTATGATTCATAAATTCATTCTGAATTGCTACGGCCACAGAATTAAATAGAATATTAATCTTTGAAATATTGCCGGGGTAATTTCAAATTGCTATATTAATAACTCAGATGTGACATCGTAAGAGTGAAATTTGCTAAACGTTGAATGTAGCGGTCTAGAACAGACATCCCTAAATGCCTGGAGGCTATGCAAATTGGAACTACTTGGCACAGTTTGACCACAAACGCAACATGGACATAAACACGTACAAGTACGCTTATGTGAGCCCAAACCGAAATGAATGTACACGTAAACAGAACAGTAAAACAATAAGCGAAACTAAAGATATCCAGCTAATCGCTTTGTTTTGACGAAAGCTCAGCCAGAAGTGACGACGTAAGCATTTCGTAACCGAACCGACCCAAAGTTTAATTTACGTTGAAATTTAAGTAAATGTTAAGTAAGTGTTAGTTACGTTTAAGTTAATGTACCATTTACTAAAACTGAAAATATCAAACAAAATCTTTTGTAACAATGTTAATTGTAAACTTCAACATTATTTATCAACACCTAGTCTTGGATGAAAATTTGAAGATAAACAATGATTATTGCTTCACAGCCACTATAAGAATAGTAATTAAAGATTTAGAATTCAATATATATCAAATTATTATTCATGATTTAATAATTTATTAATTCCTCTAGCAGTATCTTATATCACACACATATTATGTGTGATTTTAATATGTTACGGGTATTCACGATATGCGGTTTTAAATTTCTTTTTGCCGATATTTCGACCCAGTTACATGGATCGTGGTCACGGCGAAACTGCCGTAGAGTTTACCGTGACTACGATCCTTGTAAATGGGTCGAAATATCGGCAAAAAGAAATTCAAAACCGCATATCGTAAATACCCGTAACATATTAAAATGTATCTATTCCGCGATAATATTAGTCTAAAATCATATAATGTATCACAAACACAAAGAATCATACGTTTATCTTTCAAGCCTAGAAGCTATTAAAACCGGGCATAGTGCGAGATATATTTGATTACATGTACCGTTACTAATGATCAACTTTATTTATTTTGGCAGTAACAAGGGTGTCGGTAAGCATACGATGGATGTTGGACAAGTTCCCGATCGTTATTATAACTCAAGCGGACACTAGAGCAGCCATTTTGTACTGCATTAAGATATAGGTGGCAATCAGTAAATGATATGTTACAATATTTGTAACATAATTTCATAAAACTAATTGAAATATCTAATTCAATGATGTAATTGATAAATTTAATAATAATATAATGATAACTGTGTAAATTATTTATGAAAATGTTAATATTCGTAGAAATAATATGATATCGTATATGAAAATCGTACCTACATTACGAATTCGGACGTTTTCCCGGTTCGTGACGGAAATAATTATTCATATTTGTAAAATCAAACAATATTACGTAGTTCCTTCTTCTAACTATATAATAAAGAATCATGAAACATAAATGGCGATGACAAAACATGATTTACTAGATATCGGTTCTTTGATGTTTTATTGATGTATTGTCTCAGTTAACCTCCTAGATTTCATAATTATATGCCTGCCATGGGAGTAAATGTCATAAATGATGCATTCTGATGTAAACAACGATTATTGGCCGGTAACGAGCTCAGTCGACAAACTATAGATTATTCCTGGAACTTTATTGATGTGCAATCATGTATCTAGTGATATTTAAATATCCCAGTTCTTAGTAAATTTATTTGGGTTCCGACATCGGAAAATAATTGGTTGCTTGGAAGTAACTGGTTCCTAATTACAGTCTTTGAAATTTAACGTCAAATATGCTCCATCAAGATGTCTTATTAAATTTAAGTAGATAGACGATGATGGGAAATATGCATTATGAATTAAAGCAAAATACGAGTAAATATAATATTTTGCTTCAATTCATAATGATAATGATTTTCAAGAAGTCTGTCATAATATAAAATTAATACTCTATTGGTATAATGGCTAAAAACATTCAATTAAAATAGTAGCCGAATAACATAAAAGGAACAGAGTATATGTATATCGATTACACAATTATTCCTGAATGAGCCACATTGATTATGTCAAGACGTCAATTGACCGAACATGTACATAAAGGGTTTATTTTTTCATTAGAGTCTAAAAAATCGACCTCCCAGTGGGCTTAGAGACCACTAATTGATTAAAGATTCGTTGTCTACTCGTTGTAAAGTTCAAAAGTTCCACTATTATACGTCAATCATAACTTTTTGTCATATTCGTCATTGCCACATAAGATTTTATATTAAGCAATAAGTCTTTGGTGATGACACAATTTAGGTACTTGAATAGATATAAGCATTTAAATTGAAATATAATAAAAACTATAGATTTTCATATTGTGTAAAATAAATATCCTTCTTATCACTGTTGTCCCTGGATATCTTTAAGAAACTTCATATAGAACATAGGTTCTTCACAGATAAGTTGCTTCTCCCGAGGACTAAGTTTAACCCTCTGATATGGAAGTGACCCAGCAATCTTCCACCGAAACGCAAAAAGTTCTTTAAGCTAGAAGTAGGTGTGGCAGTGGTAACCTCTCCGGTGTAACCATACTCCTTCTACCACGCTGAAATATATGATGATATATGAAAAAAGTCAGAGATCCACTATAGATTCCATTACATCCAACTCCTTATCCACATCTAACTGTTGTTTGGCTGATTCAGATATAGAATAAATAAACTAAACCTAAATATTTACTGAAATAAACATAGATTTGTGACGTGATTAGAATCGAGTCACGTATTTATAAATAACTATGAACGGAACGTCATATAGCAAGTACAGACCCTCGATTGTACTTTAAAATTCAAACGGTAATTAAAATAGCTCAGGGGTTCGGTATGACCACTTCAATTCGTTCAAATGCCCTCATAGGGTTACCGAGTCAACATTAAAAGTCGAAAACAGATGCTCAATTAAGAGTCACTGATAATATTAAGTAGGTACAGAGCAGGGAGCAAAAATACCAAATAATGCCCATGAATCATACATAACTACTTAAGATCATTTGCTATATCAAGTGCTTGCAACAACTGTGTAGAAATATTCAACAGACTAGATCGAGTTATCGATTATAATAGAGAAAATATTTAGTAAAACAAATAATATTGACTGATATGTAGAGTGCAGTTAATCAGATCTTTCATGCCACCATAACTTTCAAAAGATCCAGTTCACTTTTTTTAATTGACAAATCATTAGTTGCATATGACACAAGGAATTCAAAAATTAACAAATTATATATTTAAAAAATAACATATTATGATACATTTACAAAGATGATTACTTACAGAAAAACTGATATTAATATGATTAACATTTTACAAATACATGACTATATACATAGCCGAATCAATATAATAATAGTTATGTATATATAAATATTCGTAAAATATATATTCGGCAACCCTATATCGTCGATGTAATTGGTCATTTAAGTCGGTAGCCAAGACGAAACAATTTATTCAAAAGGTTGAGTCGAGATACAAATGATAGGTTGGGCTAGATAAGAACTTCATTATGTATATTAAGTGCCGCGAATTAGTCAAATTGGGGTATTTCATTGGTTGACCGTTAACAAAGTGTCTAATAGCTACTTTCTTCTATTTGTTTGTTCTATTACTATCATTCATTCTATTTGTTTCTTCTAATACTAATCTATTATTTGTTTATTGCATATGGAATTGTTTTCGTATATTTCGACTTCAAAGAGGAGGTTTTCAATTCAGTTAGTATATATATTTTTTTTCTATTCTATATATGTACACTGATTACTACGCCAACTGTGAACCGATTTGAAAATAAAAATTATAACTCGCAAGTTTTTCATCAACATTAAAATTATTGTCCATTCTGTATACCTAAATAACGCTGCGTAGTATCGTGTGATTGACGTTGATTTATAATTCAGAGTAGAGAAGTACAATTATTATATAATTTAATCACGATCGTATATCAAACAATTTTGTATTTTAAACTAACCGTAGTCATTGATACATCCCACGTGTTATCTGAATTATGAAACCTTAGTTACTTATAATCACACTTCCTACATAATGGCATGAAACAAGTGGTTTGTTACCACCTACATGTACAAGATAATCTCAATATCGAAGGTGAATCAATCGCCCACGTGCAGAAAAACTGCCGTCATCAGCTAACATCTAATGAAGGTAGCCGATTCGCTGGCCTTCTTAGTCAGTACGCCCATAAAGCCAGATATGGCCATTAGTTGAAGTGTAGGAGGCACTTAGAGGAACTCGGCCCCTACCCTTATAAGGTATCACGAAACTTCAGCTTTGTTTGCGGCGCACGATGGAGTCTGTTTAAATACGTTTAGAACACTTAAGAGCGCAATTAAGCAATTTGGTGTCTTAATTTAGAAAGGTCAGGAGATATTGGAACCAATTTCAATTTTGTTATTTTAACAGCTAACGTAAATCAAAAGTATGATCGTAAAACTTTGAAATTTATGACTGCCAAGGGATTTTTGTCATAATTTCAGAACGAAGAGAAAGAACTAAGAATAAATATCAACAAATGAATACTTTATAAATGGCTGATATCGTTCTGTAACGTTTGTATTTTTTATTTTGTGCTGATATTTTCTCGATTTTCTGTAGGAATATTGTACTGTAGAATTATAGGCAAGTAATTATTATTAGCACATTATTCCTTATTATTTTGATTCTTGATACAACTTCGCCGTACGCCAAGGATAAGATAAAACAATTATCAGTAAAGTGATAAATTCTTAACCTTAATAAAATAGATACTGGTTAGTCATACCCTCATATTGTCGAGATGCTTGAATAGTAAATATAGTCATGCAGCAAGAACATAAAAATATAATATGCAAGACAATGAAAATATAATCAGTATGTATGTATGTATGACATCGGTATACGTCTGGAGGTAACGGTGTAGATGTTTGCCGCAAGAGATCATATTTCATAGAACGTATGACCCATTGTATGTATCCCTGTGACAAATTATGACGGCTGAGTACACAAGTCAAGATGACGAATAGCACAAGTCTTATGAAACCTAATTTGCATGGACAATCCTAAGTTCCTACTTGCAATGCTACATCGAGCATACATGACATTTGTAAGTCTAGTCCAGTTCAATTCAATAGAAAAGCATAATACATTATTTATTTTGAATCAGATATATTTTTCCTGTTCATAAATGATCTTGAAATCATGTAATGCGTGTCTATAATGATTTTCTTATGTTATTGTTTTGTTTACTATCCCGCTTGTCTTAATAGGTCCACTTTTCTAATAAAGTATACAATGCTCTTAACAAAATGTCTCACAGATTATATCATACCGAGGGATCGTGAAGATAAAAGGATCAGTAATAAATGCAAGGCCGGTGTCACCGTTGTTTATGACGTGTTAGCTTCGAAACTAACATCAATGTTTTTCTTTCCAATTGTTATTTATACAGCTCGTTTGTAATCAATCTTGTTTCATAAAACAACTACAGTATTGTCAACATAAACTAACTGTAACTCAACCGCACCTGTAACGTGACGAGAGAGATTTAATCAGAATTTATTCTAATTGTGCGTTGAGTTCTACGAACATTACGTGCGCGATTTAAAGATAACTATAACTTTTGTTTTCATTGCAATAATAGAGGAATACATATCGAACGTGAATTCAGCGGCCACCACTTTAAATTTAGAAAAGCGGATTTTAGTAAGCGATGCAAATTTAAGGTACAAGCTGAAAATCATTGAAGCTAACGCCAACCGTGCTTCTGAAACATGAGACGTCTGCAACAACTCCGACTGCCGACACACTTAACAGGAGCTATAAACAATCGAATTCCAAAAATAGGTTTTATTACAGAAGCAATTGAATTCAATGTCGGTGCAACAGCTACAACAATGCTCCTTACAGACATGAACATTTTAATTTAGATCCTACGATACTGTGTTAAGGTTAAATATGCTGCAATGACGGAGATAACAATGAACGCCTATTCTCGCCATTCTCAGGACTTGTGGTTGAATCGTAATAGAAGTAGAACAGTTATTTTATTGTTACGGTTTTGTTTCTTGATTGAATTCTAGAACTATGACCGCAAAGTTATGGCTATTAATACAATCGTAAGTAGGTAACAAATCTTGGATTGCTAAATATAAACCACGCATTTAAAATAAGGATACCGAATCTACTACCGAATGTTATACTTAAATATTTAACATGTTTCTACTTTGATAATGTTACGTAGGAATGAATTGTTTTTGTCGATATATAATTTACTAAAACTTATATATAATTTACTTAAATTCGCGATGGATTGCGAGGATAGTTCATAAAGTGATAGTTTAGTAGTCAAAGTTCAAACTGATGATTACGTTCTGATCTTTATCACAATTACGCAAAAGTTAACTTTTCTAGCCAAAATTACTGTACCAAGTTGAACCACAATATGTGAAACCACGACAGGAAAGAAGAACGTTGTACAAGAAAGCATCTTATTAAGAGAACAAAAACAGGTAAAAAATCGTCCCTTTGTCTAGCTTAAGATTGTGTAACCAGTTACTTTGAAAGAAACGCAGATAAGTTAGTTGACGCTTCTGCACTTGCCTTTGTTATATTTGAATAAACGTCCAACGAGATTTAAAACACATGCACGGTGAATTAATTATACATGCCGTTTACGCGTTTTAGCAGTACCTTTTATGGAATTAAAATTAAAACAGACGACGAAATGGATGCAAAAGCTAAATAAACGGTAGGCAATCTTACAAGAACCCACATATGTTTCATGATGAATCATAAGTACACTGAGACGTGTTAAATATCTGCTCATCAGGTAGGTATATTAGTATAGATCTCTGCCGTATTCCGATTGCTGGTTTGGAGTTCAATTCTCAGTCTATGATTTATTTTATTCCTACATCAAACCTGGGACGAGATGTGAAGTTGTTCCTAAGTGTCCATGACAATTACATGTCACGACACAGAATAACTCAGTAGGACTACTTAAGAAAACTTCAGTTTGTTATAATTATATTGCTCTAAAATGCAACAGGAATGTAGACGAAGATCAGAATGCAGAAATAAAAAACAGGATGAACAATCTTCAAACATCTGACATTAAAAATATTTCAACGTTTCGACCAATGTATGCCGCGAAAAGAAGCGGTAGGAAGCTATATTTCTTAGTCATTCTCAATCTATTTTAACTCAGCTTTATCTTTCTTCGTTTCATTATACATTCTGTACGTTTTGTTGCAGGTTAACATGTACTAAACTCACTTATTTCTTCGTTAGCTTTTCATTTATAAGCAAAAAAAAGTTTACGAAAAATACAAGATGTTTTTTTACTTGTTTATGTTTATAAATCAACATAATATAATTATAGTTATATTGTGGTTTAGGCCAACTTATTGTAACTGGATGTGGGACAGGGCGTTCTACCTAAAGCTGATTAGATGCATTCCTGAGGTCTAAGATGAAGAGATGTAAGATGTAAGTCTGCCAATATTAATTTTAATTAAACGATAACCTACTTTTTGTAATTATAACGAACATATTCCTATATTGGACACGTTATAGGTCACTTGATTTATGACTATTTTCCTGGAAACGTGACGAACATTGTACATAAACCCAATTCGCAGTAAATTGGTAATTATAATATCTTGGCGGAAATTAAGAGCACACGTCTTGACTTATAATGAAGTTGACCTAATCATAATTCTAATTCGTTCATAAATCAACTAATGATGAAACAATTTCCATAACATCAAAATATGGTTTCCACATCAACACATATTTACTTACATAAATATATAATTATCTAAATGTATAAATTTGTGACTGATTGACTTAACAGATTTGAAATTTGATTGAAATATTCGTTGATTGCCCTAATGGTTTATGTAGATTTTTTTAATTCCTTCCATTAAAACATAATTATATTTATTTAAATTTAAAAATATTGATGGTTAATTAACTTACTGTTCATAATTTTCCCGTTTTTTAAAAATGACAAATTTACTCCCGAAAATGCAAACATGTCCAAAATGTAAACATATGGAAAAATATTGATATTTTTTATTCCAAAATATATATAACCACTAATATTTTACGTAATTTTAGATACTAGCCCGTAAAAATGGGCTAAAAATGGGCTTTATCGAATGAAAGTTGATGAAAATCATACACTAGGTATAAATATTAAAATTTTTGTACAACCAACATAACTTACTGCTTAAAAGTCGACAAAGATTGTAATAATTTCCTTACTTAAGGACCGGATATAATCAATTATTTTAAATAAACGATGTAACAATAAGGACGACATCTTATACTCATGAATTACCTACTTGTTGATTAATATTTGTTTTAACATAATCTTATGTGGCGAACAATTCTTGATATATGTACATTTAGGTAACGAATATCTGCAACGCAACTGTGACCAACCACAGATAGAACTCTGATATTACATATATGGAGCCAATTAATTATATGCGCGAAAGACTATTTGTCATAAGCTTCAGAACAGAGGTCAATAAAAAAAGAAGAAACATAACAAATGAAACCAAATTTGTAAATATAAAATATGTATGATACATAGATTAAATTGTCTTGACAACTCACCGTCACATTATTAATGAGTCATATGTTTTTAGTAAGAAATTAAGAGGGTTTACCTAAACATTTTTTATACAGACTTGAAATTACCTCATACAGTAACACGTGACGTCACTAAGCAAGGAGCTTCTAACTTGTATTGAACGAGCGCTTTGATGAAGTACATACAAATGAACACATGTCTTATTTCGTTAATGCGTTTACACAAAACTATGTGTTCTTTAGCACTTATACACATTGGATTTGATTAACCTTACAAAAAATCTTACATATCAGTAACATTAAGATTATTGTACCTCCTATTTCTTGTACCTAAATATCCTAACAACGTATTTTATCCCTTTTACATCAACTTTTATGAGAAAGTTTAGTTAAAACACCATGAATTTTTGTTAAGTGTTTCGACCTCAGAATCTATACTAATATTATAAAGCTCAAGAGTTTGTTTGTTTGAACGCGCTAATCTCAGGAACTACTGGTCCGATTTGAAAAATTATTTCGATGTTAGATAGCCCATTTGTCAAAGAAGGCTATAGGCTATATATCATCACGCTAAGACCAGCAGGAGCGGAGCACCAATGAAGAATGTTTCAAAATCGTTTTTTTTTTTCTAATGAGAGCTTCGGCTGCGTGCGCTGCGTAAACGGTTAAAGTTTCGTAAAAATTATGTATGACAGAATTGATCCCCTTTAAAAGTTCTAAAAAAAAGTCAGCGACAGCATATGTCTACCTTTTCAGGTAAACTCACTGTACCCTCTTATATGCTAACCAAATTTCTTCCAAAATAATGCATTATTTGCGAAGTTGTTTTTATGAATATAATATTTATTCTTATCCAAATAAAGACATAAATTAGTTTTCTTCGTAGTAACTAATACACGGGTGAAACCGTGGGGCGCAGCTATATGGAAGTCACAATATCTGGGTGAATCACGAATAATATACGGTAAAAAGGTTGTAAATTAATTTTGCAAAACATTGTCGACACTCATTTACGGCCGATGACTGATGACTTACTGGAACTGCAAGGCTGTTAATTACCGGCCGTTATGACCAGCGGCATATTTGAAGATACCAGATTGCACTTGTTATATATGTATTAATTACTTTTCAAAAAATAACTGATTGTTGTACAAAACTGTCGTATATAACTTTCAACTTACTAATTTAATGAGCAATGCTTATGTCCTATACCCGTTTGTTTTGAGAGGAAACCTTCTAAAGGTTCCCAGCGGGAACGTGGGGTCGACGTCACGCAAATTACAGGGACGATGTCTTATACCCTAGGCCAGGGGTTCTCGATCTTTTACAATCGCCGGCGCACCTACATGTTTAGTATTATGACAAGGTGCCCTACCGGTATCTACAATACAGTTTTAGCAGATAGGCACAAAAATTAAAAGAGCCTCAATATGAAACTTTTATTATATTTATAACAGAATTGAAACGGAAAGTAAGATAAATTAAGAAAAACAAAAAATCGATGAGTAGAATAACTTCTCAGTCAAAAAGGTGACTCACGGCGCCCCTCTTTACTGTCTACGGCGCACCAGGGCGCCGCGGCGCACACTTTGGGAACCCCAGCCCTAGGCCATCCTATAATGCTGGTTGTCAACAGAATGTTTTTGCAAAACTAGTATGTCCAATTGCTGATTACAGATTTGTATGCGAAACTATTCAAATTTTAATAAGACCCGCATTATAAAACACATTAACCAGACTTATTATAAGACTCATAATAAAATAGAAGACGAAATAAGTACGCCATAAAATAAATATGCCCAGATATTATACACTAAAGAATTGATTTGTCGTTTAATAATAATATAATACGCATTTGTATTTGCTTTATTACTAATCATTTTCGCATTTGCTTCTTCAATGATGTCATCCTCCCACACTCACATGTAACATGCATAAAGGCAAATGATAAAAAATACTCTCCTTTGATCATCGAAAACGTCAAGTGTACAAATACATGAAAGATTTATCTAGATTCTTATAATACTAATTCGTCATGTTAGCTAAATGGGATCATTCAATGAGAAAAATAAATTATATTTTCAAGTAATGTGACCATGGCACTTAAAATGATCAAGAATTATGACACGCCCAGAGCGTGTGATTTGTATTATTCATGAGAATAGTACAAACGCATTACTTTAGTAACTAAAGTAAACACAGGCTAAATAAATAGATAAATGGAATGGAATAGATAAAAAGAAACAAATATATTGTGATTAACGAAGAAACGATCCAAGAAAGTACTTATTGAATCCGCAAATAGCAACAATGGCGACATTCCAAGAAAAAGCACGGAAAAAAACCTGTTTATTAAAACATTATAGTTCGGAACTTCGTAATAGCACGAGATATATTGAAAAAAATAAGCGATCATTAAAATACGATACAACCACACTTAGTTATCAGAAACTCAAGTTCAAGGCAAACATCGTTAAGTAGAAATCCCTAATAAATCTTAAACCAAAAGAAATAAAGTTCAAATCAGTGTTATACAGCATGTACGAAACGCTACAATAAATGTTTCAAAACTGCAATCACAATTGTTATGTGGCGGTGGACGGCAACAACCTGATTGTACCGTTAAGTGAGACGTGCAGAACTGACCTAGTGCCGGGAAAGTTATCAGGTACGACCAAGTTCCGCTTTGAAACCCGAACTCCGCTAAGATTTTTATTTTAAAACCCTTCATATTATTTTCGCAATATTTTGCTCTAGAAAATGCGTTTTCCAAATTTGAACAGTACCAAAGATTTACCTTACATTTTACCATTTACCGTACATTTAATTTACCATAATGTTAATTTTAGTTTTAGAACAGAAAAATGGATATGGTCGGTCAGTTAATACGGAGAGAAATCTAAGGGGCAAGGGGTCATCAAATTGCGATAAAATCACAAACGAATCACGTCGCTGATGTCATACCATAAAACATGAAGCAGGACATCCTAATGACTATTTTACTAGACGAGCAGACGTTCTTCCATACTACTGATGCCATATTAATGGAGGATACTTCGGTACAGTACGTCCTCTTAATTAACATTAATTCGTTGCAAGTGGAACTGATTCAATTGTTATCACCATCTAAAATGGCATTGACCTTTGTCAAAACAATTGTATAAGTTGACTCCACAGTCGGAAACATTTATACGGTGACCTGTTTAGGTATAACTCCGAATTTTAAGTATGTAATTTTTCTGAATGTACAGTTAGGAAAACGTGTAATCATAAACGAGAATTTAAGTCGGACATTGATTCGAGTAAGATAAAAAAAAACTGTGACCTCGGCAATTTAACATGGCAAGTCGGTGAATTTTGATCACCGCTTTTCTTATTCATCGAATTCATAAACATAACAGCCAACTTAACATTAATTCATATGATCATTTGTATATACACAATTGTCTGTTTTATATTTAATATTAGACGGAATAAAATTAAATCACCCAATGAATATTTATCGCCGAGATCGACCGGCTTCCTTCTCTAAAATCTTGCTACGACGTAACACAGTGTCCCGAGTGTTCTATAAATACGAGAACTTGTTGGGTTAAATTGGCATGTAGAAAAATGCGCTCAAAACGAGGCCTGTTCAGAAGATGCGAGTCAGGGAGTTCCCGACGAACGTGGATTAAGTATATTTATAGTTTGATGCGGGGTCGATGTTCCGCACTCTCCCACGCCGCGCCACCGGGACGCTGTTCATCTAGACGTGAACATTTCTAATAGCAACTGGCATTTAATTATGTGGATCTACGGGTAATTATCCATGAAATACCCATACATTTAACTTCTTATACATCAATTTCTGTTAATTCTGAAATAAACAAAAATGAGTGCAAGCAATGAATCATTTATGGTTTGTATTATTTTTAATGAACACAAGATAAGAAGATAGATAAGTGTGTATGAAGCTCAACTAGGATTAATTAATACTAGTATTCTATTAATACGTTTGATACAAATACAATACGATAATTGATGCGATTAAAAATACGATAATAAAAATGTATTGGCTACATGCATTTTTTTAAAATATTATGCGAAAATTTTAAACGAGTATTGAAAATTTATATACAGTAAACGAAGAACGAACTTTTAAATTCTATTCATATCATGAATGATAATCTTGAAAATTCATTAGTTTATTTAAGCGACGTAAAATATTTCATGTATCCTACAAGAACACACATTAAATTAGTTTTTTTTTTGTGCATATTACAGAATTCTCTTAAGTGAGTTTAGTATTAATCATACTGAATTTCATGATTAATAACACATTTCAATTCATCGACTTGAATAATTCAATCGAGTAACTTTGTATACCTCATTTTTTACGGGAATTAAAAGGATAAATTTCATAGCACTTATAATAATGATGATATTCCCAATATTTCTATATTTAATAACCTAAGTTATGACCTCTTAGCCAAAATACAACACTGTATAGGTGTTAATTAATTGTGTAAGTTATTTACATTTCAATTACATATACGTTTAATTATATATACATACGTTTATTGCAATAGAATTCAATATCATAGCAACTGTCACAATAAAATAGTGTAAACCGAACCAAATTAAATTCGCTTCAAGATAAGAATTATATATTTTATTATAGAAAAACTTATAAACATATATCGAATGAAAATGTGTATAAATATGAAATTATTCCAAATAAAATAGTAGGTAATTCCAGCATGTCGTTAAAGCCAAGCGAAAATTTATTCGTACGACGCTGTGTGTATGCGTGTGAGTGTGTATGTGTGTATGTGACGCGAAACTGGAAAGCTGCAAAGTAGGCCCGTAATGAAACAACAGTTCGTGCATTGCCTATTACGGAGATTGGTGCGTGGCAGTTTACGACCCCTGTTCAACTTCAAAAAGTAGGTTACATCACTCGTGTGAAGTCTGTGGACATCAGCCGCCAAAGAATGAGTCATACCGCGCTAACTAAGACAAAAAGAACCTTGCAAAAAGAGGGGGGATCAAGTATTATAGAGCTTGTTGACTGAAATAATGATATTCAAAACAGATTCAATGAAACCATAAAAATAAAACTTAGATTACGATAGTTTGGTAGAAGTTATGGCAAATTTAACAAATTACAATTTACCCCTATAACAGAAACACAGTAAGGAAAACATTTCAATTTTAATCCAAAACAAAATTGAGGAATCGTTGCAAGGTGTTACATGATATCTGTATGTTAATGCGCAAATTAACTCGAAGTAGAAAACATGATTGTCATCGATGCTTAATAATGTATTTTGTACAATTGATAAATATGATATTTTAGATCACATTTTTCTGCGATTTACACATGGTAAAACAGTAGCTTAGGTGATCAGTCTTCCACCCTTATATCTGCCAATTCGCACTATTTTTGAATAACTCTTTGATGTGTTCATATGTAACGGAGAAAGATCTTCGTGCAGAAGAACGATGTATACTTGTTGTTCTAGATTATGAGATTCATTATGCATTATAGTAGTATTTCAAAAAGTATGTGAAGAACCATAAAGTATTACCTTTCATTAATGAGACAGCATCTTTGTTCATATCTATAATTTTGCCCGTGCGGTAGAACTTGCGGTAACTCATTCATAATCTTGTTGGCATAAAAATAACGATTGTCTACGTCTGCGACGATAGTGAAAAATGAAACAGGTGATGCGGGCAACGTTTGTAGACAAGGTGGAATGACAAATAAACCTCGGTCGTTCAACTTTACACAGGAAGCCGATGTTTCCTCGGAGTTCACCTACATTTCGGATGATCGTCGATACGAATTCGAGAGAATATTTCTCACCTACGTCAATTGGTTTCATGAATTTCAATATCAACAGGTTGTCAGAATATATAGCTGTATAGAATATATGATGCTTGTTTTTGTCAAGTTTCCAACAACTGAAAATCGAGAATCGTTCCAGACGAAACTAAAAACGACGTTCGTAAAACGTATAAGTTGTTATTGTATTTTTTCGCAAAACATCCGTTTGGACAACGAAAATAAATCTAAGCTTACTAATTACTCCTTGGACAGAGTCCCAGCAGATAAACACCTAAACTCCAGCCAAAAATACATAAGATGGCGTCGAGTTCATAATAAAACAATTTAATGGGCCAACGCGTTTTCCGCGGTGACGAAATCTTCGCCGACGCATTCGACTTGCGTAACCTGGAACGAGATCTGTGCAAGAGAAAACTGTGTAAGGTCGAAATAATTATACTACATCTGCGGATTGAATCAACCAACGTAAATATACGATTCACGAACAGAACCATTCGTTACTGTTTACGGTTGCGTCCGGTCTTCGAAGTAAATTAATTCCACTGTTATCTTAACTGAAATAGTTTGTCTGCTATCGGTATTTACACTATGTTATTGTTACAATGCGTGCCTTTCAGCTAGTTACCTATTGCTTAACGTTAGTATTACTGAAACAATAAAATCAACAAATTTAATTCGAAATAATTTCTTTATCTCTCATTCAGTAAAACAAGTGCAATAATATATGCAACCATATAAATATGAATGTATAACAATTCAATAAATTGTTTTTTAAATCTTGTGAGTACACTATACCTTATTGGTAAATCAGGTTTGTTCCATACGAACTTCCTGTATTTCCTATTCAATGATGGGGAGAAGGAAGCAAACGTCTAAACAAGATAAGCCGTTACATATAAAACTAGCATTACTGGTAATAGCCTACCTCTATTCTAGTGTATCTTTCTTTATGCTTAACTCCTTTTAATTGTATTATAAATGTACATTAAAATATTTTTGGTACTTTCGGTAATAAATAAATATTTCCTTCGCTTTAGAAGATGATATGTTTGTACTAAAGAAGAATCGTAAGAAATTCAAACTAGACACATTATTCACGAGTAAATAATATGCAAAAAACTTGAGGAGTAGGACGTAGAATCCAATTCTATTTTGCCCGCCGTAATGAAAAAAGAGCTCAACATAATAAATGTATCATTTGATAAGCTGCACGCGGATGTATATTTGCGATAACCTTTTGGTTACCAAATTTTATGTACGATTTATTTGAAGAGTTGATTTTGCGGTTTCTGTTAATCCACATACTGTATAGCAAGCTATAAATACACGTAATAAAGTTTTTATCAATGCCGTTTATCATAACAATTAAATGTATGTTTCCTCTTATTATCTTCTAGTGAAGTAGCTAACAAAGCGTAGTGCTTCTAATTTCATATAGTCTTTTGGACTGCATAGTAAATCTATCCGAATCCGATTACATTCGCGGAACTCTTTATAACTTAGTCGAACCACTTTATCCAACTACGATATAATTTGGTATCACACTGTCGGTGTCGTGAATGGTGATTTGAGGTAATAAGAAGTGTAGCGTTGGTGCAGCTATAGTCGTTTGGAGTGAAAAACCTTTACAATATAAGGTATAAGCAGGTAATAAATCTGTACAAACGGACGAACGAATCTAGTGATTGTTTACGCGCGAGCGACGGTACAGGCGCGGCGGAAGCGCCGGAACCTCGCGTCATTGGCTCGAGTCCGTTAGGGTTACCACCTGTACAACCGTCAGATTTGGGAAATGGATAGTAATTAGCATTACATAATATACTTTTTTGAAGCTCAATATCATGATGCTCGATACAGGTAGTGTGTTGGTAGAAAACTACGAGAGTTATTCTCTTGTAAACTTTACTACATTTTATAAATTTATATAAATTCGTTGGCTTTTAATTTTTTATTACCGTCAATCCATTATTATCCCACTGTTAGGCACGGGTCTTCTCTCAGATTGAGAGAGTATTAGGCCATACTCCACCGCGCTGGCCAAATGCGTATCGGTAGACTTCACACATCTTTGAGAACTTTTTATAGAACTTGATTTCCTTCACGATGAAGCAGTGATAATTAACTTCTAATACGCACATAATTAAAAAAAAATCATTGGTGCGTGCCTGGGATTCGAAACTCGGACCCTCGATTGAGAGGTCGAGTTTCAACCATTCAGCAATGACTGCTCTCATTTTTTTATTGTTTTAATGAATTACCAAACATGAGAAATTACTTTTTTACCTTCATTATATAAATAAAATGAAAGATGCAATAAATCTACACCCCTATCCCACTAAAAACTTGGCTGCCAGCACAAATCTTCACACACCGCCATCATCCGTTCGCCATTCGTCATTCCTTAGATAAGAATTATGATGGACGGAATATTGTTTATCGACGTAACAGTCTCATTACATAAAACAATTTTGGACTGCAGTCGTCATGGATCGCTGAAGACGCTATGGCAACTTGTCAAAATGCATACCGTGTCAGACGAACGGTCACGAATCAGTGCAAATGTTGCACTGGGTTACACGGTTTTATGACCGGCTCTGGTTAAGTAGACAGCTGATATTTAGTCCTCTGTATGTTATGTAAAGTAGACGCTCTTCACTCTCATGATTATGTATACGTCGCGCAAAGAAAAAACTCAACCCAGCACACAAATAAAATTGAAGTATCATGACACATTTTTACTGGCCTGATTTTTTATAGTTATTTTATGTTCCTCCGGGATTATGGGAGAGTAAAATTAATTCTTTAGAACTGTAATCATTCTTATATTATACAGATAAATTCGTTCATGTAAAATATCCCTGCAGCGATTATCGGGATGATATAATTTTAGTAATATACCTGATACCATAAGTACCTAATATCATACACAACATATGTATCGTAAAATATTTCAATGCGTTTTTACTGAAAGACCTATTACTTTATATTTTGTTTTATAGTATGATGGTGATGATCTAAAACATTAACAGTAATATTTTCGGGGAATTATTTAAATCTATTCTTACATACAAATAAATTATTGTCGCCGACAGCGTTTCCTTCGTAAATATGTCTTAACGCAATTCGACTTGCAACGAAACGATTCCGTTGAATGTTTATGCATTACGGAGCGGCAACTGCAGAAAATATTCACAACAGAAAATACTAAAATACCAATGATGTAATAAAAAATTTACAAATATGTAAATCTATTTGTCACGCTGTTGCGATGGGACATTTTTGAAATATTGCAAATTTATTATTTTCTTATTACAAAAGTAATCTTACTCGTTAATAACATTGAAACTTGTCTTAAATTCTACTGTTTTTTTGAAATCGCAATTAATATGGTAAGTGTCTATCAAGTGTTCATGGACTATATCTATTCCTCCTGAGGTTGGTCAGAGATGCATTGCTACGTATCTACTACTAATGACTAAGTTAGCATGCCTCGTGTTAGTCTATTTCTTTTACACCTTGCAGGGCGTGGTCATAAATATTTAGGCGCAAGAATTCTACCACGTCTAAAGTAACAGGAACTACAGGAAAATACTTAAACGATGGGTTAACTACAAAAGTTATCAAAGTGCTTATTTTATGTCCAGAAACGAAACAAAAGGTTATTTCGTAATTGTCATTTAAAAAGCAAACGTACATTTACCGCGCTTCATTGATTGGGGACAAGTACCAACCATTAGGCACTCCCATCCTGCATCTTGTAATTTTTATTGCGTTGGCAACCCCGCCTTGCATTGTTGTGGACTTAATGATCGTGAGCTTATCTGGTGTTCTGGAGGAAATATCAATCGTAGTTAAGGTGGGGTAAGGTGAGGTTAGATAAAATGTTTTTAGACGTAGACGAAATAGACTCTTCAAGCTAATCTCGCGGCATGTAAAGATGTCAACTGAAAGGAAAGTCAAGCTTCTTCTAACTTTTGTGCTACTGTCGGTCGCTGTTGTTGCTATTGGATAGTAATAATTAAATTTTTTAGGAGAACTCACGTGCGGTTCCAAAATATGCGACACGAGTTGGTCATTAGCTTGTAAGTTGATACATTGGTGAAACATTGTCTATGTTCCAAGCTTCGCATAGTTCTGGGGAGTGACCCGTACCCGTGGTAGAACAGTAACGTTGTCAAATTATTAAAACAAAAACCAACAGTTTAAAAACAATTGACAGCCTTCAGTTTCTATTCATTGTTTTTGTGCAGTCGGGTTTTTGTATTTTCTAATTTTAAATATGATTTAAATATGAAATTTCGTAAATAGTAACATAATTTTTTTAAATTATATATATATTTTAATGGTCTATTTACTAGCTTTCATTTCATGTCCCTATTGTCATGATTATACCATCCCCACACTTGTATACTTACCACATATCACACTCTTTCCTATTTACAGGCGCCATTTTAAAAAATATGTAGCCTAGCCTTTGCATAAAAACATACATATGCTCGAAAAACATTCCCCTTTTTCTGACGCAGTTGAGTAAAAAGACATGAAGCCAAAATATACTTATAATCTAGGCATATTCTGGTAGGTACTAGAATGTTGTTCAACATATCTTACAAAAATATTTCTATATTTATCCTAAACAGGTCACAGTCTCTCGCCGTTTAATGCGAGTAAAAGAATATTATGTATATAAAATACTCGTATACTATATTACGAGTTTGTCTAAGTTTCTAAGCTCAACAGATGGGCTCAAAATAAAATAATCAAGCGTTTTTTAATACATTAAAAGTTGATTCCAAAAAGAAGAGCTATTTCTATACTTCGTACCGATGCTGAACACGTGGTATTCTTACGCTCAAATGTGAACTGACGTACCTGGAACAAAAATGGATGTGTTAATTCACAGAAACTAGCTCAGACTGGCAATAAAACTAAACAGCTGGTGTGCACATTTTGTTTGTCTTACACGAGGGGAAACGAGTAAACCACCCTATTGTTTTTGCTAAGACAATTCTACCGCAAAGTCACGACCCCTGATCACAGAAACATGTTGGCTCCCTTTTGCACATATTTAACTCATTTTGAACGTTCGTACATAATTATTTGTTATTCCTACTAGGGTTGTCACGGAACTCTGCCTCCGCCTCCGTTACTCCGGAACGTCCGCAAAAATCGAACCTTCGCCTCCGCAAAATTTTTGTGGAGTTATAATGGAGGTTTATTTACGCTGATCTTGACGTACAACGCGCAAGGAGGGACGCTAGGCGACGCGGCGGCTCAGCTCAGCGTTTTGCAACTAGATGAAAATCTATATTATATAACATCAAGTATAAAGATTTTTTCCTATATTTCGCACTTACTTATCGGCGCCATCAAGTTCAGTACTGAGGGAATAATTATTTAGTGACAGCCGGCACGGAAAGCGACTAACCCGCAATGCTGTTGTTCGTGAATTTAATTTTCCTCTTCTTAATTTTGATTATTAGTAATTATTTGACTTTTTATAAGAACAGTAGGTACTATGTAAAGTTCAACTCCGCCTCCGTTAACCTTCGCATCCGCGGCGGTGAGCTTCATCACTTCCGCATCCGCCTCCGCTAAGATGACTTCTGTTACGACCCTAATTTCTACTTATCGAAGGTAATATCTTAGTCTTAGTTTAATAATTGCAATTCTTTTATAGGACAGTCCTTTACTTAAAAATGGTAGTAGAGCTATACTTTTAAATTACAAGATTCACCAGGACTCTACATGTGTAGGAAACATCTGAGTGTATGTCTTTGAATAGTAGGTACTACTCCCGCCTCGCGGTTGTCTAGTTAAAAAGTACTTTTAAAAATCAATGATCTTGAATACGCGTCACGTGACACAAGATACATTGAAAACTTATTTGACCAATTTTTATATACGTACGATGGTATAGGGATATGCTAATCGGATATTTATCAGGTTTATTCGATGTTTTCCGATAAAATATTCCGGTTATTGTCTGGTACTCACTCCTTTTATACAAATCCTTAGCGGGCAGATTCACTCGTCTTATATAGTGACTGTCGACCCACGACTTCGTTTCTCGCGAATATTATTTTTATGTACACAATAACGCGTGAGAATAGGTTTTTTTGGGAGTACGTTTTTGTAAATTGTAAACTACATATCCAACAATATATGAAAAACACAATTTAATGCAGACAAAACACTCCAAAGAATGAAAATTAATTTTAATCACATCTGGGTTAATATTTTAACATTTAGACAACTAGTTCAAATCAATTGAATAAAAATTGTTTGGTATCATCAAATTTCTTACAAAACTTCGTGTTTTATCATAGCTACGTAGAAAAAGTGTACCCCTGTACCACAGGAGCCCAGATGTTTTATAAATATACAACGTTATGTCATTAAAAAGCCAATTAAATCATATTTAGTCTTATTCCCAAGTTATCTTTCAAACTAATTTCATACGTGGCTCGTCTGTATAAGGTTCAATTCCGAACATTATACATTCATATTCATGGAATATTAAGGAGAGCTCTGGACAACTCGTTACAGAATTCCATCCGGAGTTTAAAATATCTTTAGTTATAGTAACTTATCTTGGATTATATTTGAACTAATTTTACACATTTAGAATAAGAACTACCTGGCCAGAGAATTGGCATTACACTAGTTTGCTACGTAGAGATTTAAGTTTGCATTTCGTGGATTAACAAAATTGTCTTCGCATTTTATCTTAAAGCTCGCAATTATTAAATGGACGTAAATTTCGTTACGTGTCTATGACACTTTAACATTGAGTACCTATAGTATTTGTGTCTATATTGGATGTATGCGACTAGTACATGATAAAGGTATTTTATCGATAAGGAAAGGACTATACTGGCATTGGCTCAGAAGATGCATTTTAAACAAGATTTAATTCGTCAAGGTTGGATGGAAAATATTAAAAGCTATATTACGTATAATAATTACCTATATACAAAACTGTCTACAATTGGCATTCATAATAGGCGATAGTAAACCTCTCGAGTATTAAGCTTGCAATTTAATATGTATAGATAGAATATTGGCAAATAATTTGTGGAGAATAGTATTAACCTATCAAATAACGCTTTGTACACCAATAGTCCCACATAAGGATTTTATTTTGACATGGAAGCTATTGGCACATATAAAGACGAATGCTCAAACACCCAGGCTCAGAACAGATCTAAATTCATCATTCAAATATGGTCGGGGATCGAACCCAGAACCCACTACGTACTAGACGGGAAGGCGATCACTCCACCACGATCGTCAATATATTTCCCCTATTGACAGGAAAACTTAAACAAATTAATTGTTTGATAACAATCAATATCAAGTCAAACTGGTACAATAGTGAGTGGGGTGCTATCGCTATCATACACACACACACAAAAGTACCGTTAAATATCAAATGTAATGCAGGAGAGGTCGATAATATCGCATGCGGGTTTGAATTTTTAATGGCTTTCATTTATAACTATGGAGTTACAGTTAATGTGGCAGTTTAAATCGATTCTCTTTTTAAAAGGCAGTTCCAGATAGCTCAGAAGTATAAATGGTGTTTATATAGTGTTCCATTGCTTGTTACCGTTTAGAAGGTGGGATTCATTTGTTGTGTATCACAGCCTTAAGATCTAGGCATTTTAAAATCGATCACAGACCTATCAAACCAGTAGGTTCATACTGTGATGATTCAGTAATAACACCCAAATAAGAGTAGTAAGAACTTGCAAATTAAAAAAAAAATGGTGTATCAAATCTTGCATATAGAATTATTTTCATAACAAGTTACGAAATTTCAAACAAATTTCCCCGCTTACAAATTTTTTGAAAGTGTACCATTTTATACCACTATTTCCATGGTTATAATGAAGACGGAGATATGAAAATATACTAAAAGTATTATTTACTACTAGTATTGATGCAAGAATAATATCTTGCGATGCAAGAATAAGCAATAAACTGATAAAAAACATTCCTTTATAATGTTCTCCAGCTCACAATTTATAATAATCACAGAAAGAACATTCAGGACATTTCAAAAATACGCCATTCTAAAAATGTTACATTTTATTCGCTAGAAGTATGAAAATACCTAATCGTAGGTAGCGTTCACAAAATTTAAAACGGGTATCTACGATGGAAATATTTGAGAAATGCAATATAAACGACCCAATTATACGAATTTGGCGGAACTCCAGATGCAACTGACTCTATTAAAATCTTTTACATTTCTCGAATATAGCATATCTCAAAGGTTATTTCTTATTTTAAAGTCTATCTTACTACCACTGAGAAGTTTTAAATGAGAATGGAAATATTTTGAAATAAATGCGTGGGACTACAAATATAAATAACTAGCTGAGGACTACAATTTCTTATGCTACTACATGAATTTAAAACGAAAATTATGGGAATATAGTACTTTTTAAATATTAAGCTACACAAAAAAGTAACAAGAGAATTAAAAATGTTCATAATGTGTCTGAGAGTAATTTTGTAAAATATAAAATGAAAGTAGAAGAGATAATATTAATTTAACCATTTCTACGTTTGTATAACAAATTGACAATAAGCAAGACTTATAGTATTAGACCAACAGAAGTAATAACATTATCATAGGACATTACGTAATAGGCCAGTAATGTAAATTATTATCGAATATGCGTATTCGACCTTTTTGCATTGGGCCAGGTCCGCTAACAAGATAAACATAATTTGCTCAAGTACTGGTAAAACCAATAACAAATTCGTAATCAATAGCAGTTTATTGCATAATAGTAATACCTATCTATAATATTACATTTAATATAGATATTGTGATATTAGATTTGAAACGAATGTCAAATACCGATATAAATGGTAATCTAAAAACTGATGGTCTTTGTTCAATTAATTTTATCGTTAATTTGTTTCGATACGATTTAAATATTACTAAAAAACAACTTAAAAAATGTATAAGCAAGGGACTAGTATATGAATTATGCCACTGTGGAATCATAAAATCGATCAAGATGATGTAATACCATAAATACCTACTTACACAAATACTTAAAGATAATAATTAAATTAATTGATGACATGCCACAGGCGACCAACAATGGACGCGAATTGGACAAAGAGTGATAGCAATATTTATAATAGACAAGGAAGAGAGAGATGATATTAATCATACAGCTCCTTTAAGAATGACAACAAATGGCTAACTTCACCGTGATGACTCACAGAATCACGCATAGCTTTTTAGCTACGGGTCAAGCGATCGGCAAATTAGAATATTATTATACCTAATGTCCAAACATATTTAGCATAGAGTCAAGGCCGAAAATATAAGACATGAAATTGAACTAATCTGTATTCAAATTCGATTGCCTTTTAAATACGTACTGATTGACAGTCGACGAATTATTTATGGCGCTTGGTTAGAACGGGCAGCGGCCATTGCAAAACCGCATGAATGAATCGGTAAACATTGTGCGTTCACCAAATTGCTTAACGCGAAATGAATGGACCCTTAAGCTTTGTCCACACTAGAGCCGGCGGCCGACAGGCGCCAGCGCATCCCACACCATGTGGCGCAACAGAGGCACTTTCAACTTTGAATGTTTGTGTTGTTCGTTAGTGACGCCTTACCCATCGATCATAGAAAGCGAATCGGGGAGCTATGTGAAAAAACTTAGCCATACTTCGAGGTTGATGTCATAACCCCGTTTACGCTCGTTAGCGTCATCCTCTTAATCCGACTCTGTTTTTAGTATGAAGGATCTGTGTTTTTTAGATTCACACATAAAGGAAGTTGTTACGGAACTAATACGCTATAAAGTTGTCGATGTGGCTGGAGTTATCGCAGATGTCGCCACCTACATCAATTTGTAGAAAGTTGTATAACTGGACCGGTCCCAAATGGGCGAATGGCGACATATACGAAACGAAATAGCCAAATATTTTTGGTTTTCACTCATCAGCCGCAAACATTATGCAGAAGCCACGAAAAGCAGCACATGGGCGAGGTCTTTGACCAAATTAATTCGTGGAAAGGGTAAAGTAATCGTTATCGAATTGTACGCAGCAGATAAGCCATTAGTTAATGCTAGTAACATAAGCAGCGGCTGCGGTTTATCTAAAATTGAGTACTACGTTTTAACTTCTACTGTACAAATAGACAATTTAAAGTAGTGGAACGACATTTATATTTCAGTGTATTTTTTTAGTCATTAACTCTATATCAATACAGGTTATTTGTAGGCCTCATAACGTAATATCTGGGGAATAAGGCACGAGGAAAGATATTTCGAGTAAAAATTATTTGAAAATTTTACGTCTAAAGTCTTGTTATATTACATTCAGTACTATATTCATACATAAAAAAACTGGTTTTGGTAAAGTTCATGCTAATTACAGTTATTTTGCATTCATGATATCATATGTGTACACGATAATTGTCTTATGCGAGAGAAACCGTGAAGCAAGACTAGTTTATAATAATATGCAAAATGATTAGCATACATTTGCCATACAATAAATGATTAACTACAAGGTATATGTGACCAACAGTGAATAACATGTCAGGTAGCATGCGCGGGCGCAATGCGTGGTCTCGATCATAGCGAAGCGTGAAGGTTGAATCGCAGCGTTATCGCACTGCACAATAGGTAAATAGTTCAAATAAAATAATTTCACATTATTTCTACATTATTTAATTCGCAGTCTGGGAATTTCAATTCATAAACATAAATAATCATCGTCAAAAATGGTTTGATCATTATAGAAGCAGTTAACTGCAACCGTTTCATGCCCCATTATTGAACACGAGTCTCTCCTCAAAACTAGAGATCCTGTTGTCTGTTACACTGTTTCTATAAAGATTTGAGGAGTTAATGCATGTTTTGAATCCAAAACATCAAACTACTCTTTACACTGAGATCCTCGCTAGTTTCCAATAAATTGTTCGTGCGATGATTCAAATATCTATCATTCAAATTCTATCACTTACTCATCTAGAAGTATCAATACCTTGCCGATTTGAAGTTTAGGGGGTTTTTAAAATATCAATGAAAATTCCACCAAAAACCTGTCAAAATTAATGTATCTAATAATATCAGTAGAGCTTTCGAGGAGTAATTATTTTTGAACCTCGATGCAAAGAAATAATCACATAACAAGTTCTGATTACGTTAGGTATGGTGTTGCTTTGCTCATAACAGTTAAAAAACACGCTTTCTACACTCATAGCCCCGCACTAGGATTTTCTCCTGTATCGTGGGTGCCATGGACACACAAAGACGAATACACAAACACCCAGACCCAG
>MOOZ01001714.1:21383-36774 GCA_002930495.1 Cecropterus lyciades | reverse complement strand
ATCATTTAGATTTCTGACTGGCCGGGGATCGAACCCGGGACCCACTGAGTGTCAGTCCGGTATGGTGACCGCTCCACCACGCGGGTCGTCAGTTATTCACAAGATGCACTATGTCATCACAATGACTAATCTTTTGCAACGATTGTTTCAAAATGGGAAAGCAAAAAGAAATTTGACCATACAATCGAAGTCGTACAGGTCGAATTTTAATCGGTAGAAAGTTATTGATGACTTAATCCTTTAGTTATGTAATTTGTGTTACGACTTTTTCGAATAACATCATATTTATGGCAAAAATCTGAAATAAATTGATTGCAATTTATTCAATATGTACAATAAATATGCATGTGAGAGAATTTGTTTTTCGTGGTGATTGTTATTAAAAATTAAACAAACAAAAAATCTAAATTATTTATATATCGCCATCGTTATGGTACTACATAATAATAAAACTATTGATGTGGTAAGGGACACATACTTTTTCGAGGCATTCCATCTTAGTCCTCAGGGGTAGCAACGCATCTGTGGCTAACCTTAGGTGAGACTTTGATCTTACTTAGGGTTGATTGCAGATGTCCATGGGCGGCAGTAGCCACTTACCATCAGGTGGGCTGCATTCAAAAACTTCATAAATTAATAACTATTTTTTTCGGTGTAGCAAAATATCTAAGACAACTTATATGGCTGAGAGTTACACATATTGAACCTTAAAACTCATTTACAAACTACTACTCGTTATTTGACCAGTATTGGTAACACCATGGCATTGTGCTTCTAATATGTAGGGGATAGCAAGACGGATGACTGTCTAGGACAGCAAACACGAAGACAAGCAGAATTTAAAGCGATTCAACAAACTTAAAGCTATCTACGATATCAATGCGCTTGTCGCTGACAAACATTGTTTTAAGTAAAGTTTACTTTACTTTTTCTAACATTTCAAATTAGCATCCGGCTTCAAATTCGGTACCGATTTTGGTTTCAACTTAAAACCAGACTTAATTTCAGCCGCTACCTTGGTACTGATACTGAACATAATCTCGATTCTAAATCTATCTCGAGATCTCGATTGACCTAGAGTTTGGGCTCAGTCTTGGTTTCATTGACAATTGAAACCCTTTCGCGTCCAGGTCTTAACAAGTCTATGCCCTAATTAAACACAATGTCTATATTTGTAACTTTTTACCGCTCAACATTTCTGTTACCTTTGGCAAAAAGAAAGTTGGGAAAATGAGGATGCAAAGCTAAAAATCGCATCATTTAATTATGCGCCATTCATTTTAAATTGAGAAGCTCCGAGATGTCAGGTCGTGTATAAACCTTCACCCTAACCCTAACCCCTCACTGTCGTATGTAGTATTTATAAGTCGTAACATATTATAAATTATGGGAATAATTTTGATTTATTTTGGAAATAGTATATAGTGACAATAGTTGCAAACAGACAGCCAGACGGAGATATTTTCGCAAGTATGTATTTATGTTTTCTAGAATAACATCAGCAACAAATTTATCAATTTGGAAACAAATGCCGATTATAACAGCCTAACTCCTCGAACTGGAACGAAAGTGCTTTAAACTCATATTTTTTTATTTACAATTCCATGATATAATAAATTACGTTTATCTATGGAAATAAATCTAGCAGTAGACTTAAGACAATATGCAACAAAATCCGTTGTCACATCAAGGTTATAGGCGTAAATCAAGTTGAAACTAGTGTCCGATATCAATTGCCTGTCGCCTACATTGTCATCAATAAAACAACGAAACCTTTTTGGTCTAAACATGAAGATTTATTCACCCATTGTGATAAGTGGGTCAACTGTTTCACACCGCCCAATCGCCTTAAATATATGTGTATATAAGTAATTCGCAAATAAAATTAAGCAATATCCTCTATCTACCCACGTCGGTGCAAAGGCTAAGTTGTAGGCGGTATGTCAGTGGTCACTTACAAAAATACAAGTATATTTTTTGCATATTATCATTTGTTAATATAATCTGATCCGCGCCGTGTGGTTTTGATCTCCAATAGCACCACGCTCTTTTTCTCGTAAATATCATAAGAGGCAATTAAATGACAAAAGATAGATAGCAAGTTTTCCTATTCCATTAACAGCTACTGCGATCACAAACACGCATATTAGCTGCTATTAGCAAAAACCCGTACTAGGGAAGAACTATATTCAGCAGTGTACCTCAAAATGTTGACGGAATCTGATGCGATGACTGATAAAATTAGAAAAAAATATAGTAAATATATTTTTTATATTATAGTATATTTATACATCACCTGTACCCTTAATCAGTTGAATCTACATTCAGACTAACTATCAACTGCCTCGATATTGTGACTTCATCACTATGTTTATCTTAACAGTTCTCTTCCCTTTGCATCCTTGAGAATATGCCTTGCATAACGTCCGGTTCACACAACGCACCTACATTCCATTTTTAAAAGATAACGAGAAGACATCCGCCGGACTGTGTGAGGATCACAGAGTAATGAGGGAACTCTTTAACTTATCGATACTGTTTACACAGCTTTAGTTCTAAGGGCATTCAGCCAAACCGTCATAAAGTTTGTCTTTTATAGAAAGGCTAACTCGTGATTCTAAAGGGAAACTCGTTAATGCTCGACAAAGATTAGCAATTTGCACGTTCCACGCGCCGTTGGCGACAAAAGCTATGATCGACTAAACTGCCATTCAAACAAAGCGTAAAGTTACAATTAAAGCAAACAAGCCTATCCAGATTGTCACCGGCCGTGGGTTGTACCACCCACGCTCCTACTTTGACCTTTTTATTAAGTAATGTACTACAAATGAATCTTATTCCTCTTATAGTTATAACTGAATATGCATAAGAGCCTTAACATTATACGTGTTTAAGTAGTCGTTCAATGCATAATGAATGTTAGTTAGTACTTGTTGTTATTGTATCTTAATTACCTAATTACTTCACAAAATTTATTACAGTAATTGAATAACAGCAACATAAGCAAGAGTAGGTACATAACCTTCTGCTATAAATCTTACTTTTCACAATAGGAAATGTCTTTATTACTAACTTTTACGTTTAACTTAATAAATCTAACAATAGATGAACACAACAAAGCCAATTCAATAAATAATAAGACGTTGCGTAGGAGCCCAAATACCGGCTGGAAACTTTAAAAAAGTATAGTAGGCTCTATTGCGCGTAGGCCAAGGCGTCACACCCACAGGACAGGTTCACTCCACACTCTGAAGCGATCGATTTTCATTTCAAATTACAGAGCAACCCACGCTCCCTTCCCGAACGCATTCTTTATGCGTTCAAGTACAGCGTGCGACGGTCACCCGCTTTCGTTGGTATTCCGAGTAGGTGTCGCAGGCTTAATCGCCGCTCTCATAATATAACAGCATTATACACGTGTATTTTTATGTTATTGTTCCATCCAAATTCCTTGAAAGCCATCATGAGGGTCTAACCTAAAGATGTTGAGAAGCGATTAAGACACCCATTGTTCGCTGATCACTAATGACGCTTAGCATCTTATTTCACGATCATAGAAAACTATCTCTCATTAGCTGAACGATCGTGTCGCTAAAGATCAAGCTGTGATACTTGTAGCAGCAGTGTCGTGGGAACGGACGAAGAATAGAAGTCTTGCATGAACCAGTTTTCTGAAAGATGCAGTGCAGCCTTATCGAGGTCGGTGCGATAATGAATTGCGTGTTAATATTTGCTCTCTGCCACCTTTTCTGACACACTAAGAAAGCTGGTTTCTCCACTTTATAATAACAAACAGTCATACGTTCTGTAAGTACCATCGGATTTGTTGTAAGCGCCATATTAGGTAACGGTGGCAAATTGGGCCCAGTCGGTCGACATTTTATATCTTATAAAATCGATGACTGTTTTAAATGGTTTTAATTAAGCAACCCACAGCGTGTAACAACGTGTTTGAGAGCGATTGGAACAGCCTTGGCTCCTACACCTCCCAGCTACCCACGGCTTACCCTCATTTGGTCATCGACGTGGGTGCAAATGCCTAATCACGACTAAACAACCTTATAATGACCCTGCTAAGGCTCAGTTTAGAGGGTTGCGGAACTGTAAACATCAAAAGTAGGCTGCGCCTACGCTTCACCTCAAAGTAATTGCAATAATATTACTTGATTTCCTATTGCTTGAATTAAATTAACTTGTATATTTTTTCTAATTCAAACATTTTAGTTTAAAGCGGTTATTTGATTATTATTCTGGAGAAAATAACAATAACATAAAATAACCTGGAAATCGAAAAACATCCATCTCTTTACTCATTCCATTAATTAATTATCACTATTACGAGATACTAAGTGGTTGTTAAACGCATTTTTATCTCTTATCAGGCTTTAATCTGCTCGTTGAGTATGAGATACATGCGAGATAACACTTATCAGTAAATCTGACATTTTATTAGCCGCTCCATTGTTCAAATCACACTAAAGCAATAAATTCATAGATAGGTAGTTCATTGATGCCTTTTATCTTGTATTGCACAATTCATGTTATGCTTATCAATATCAATGTAAACAAATATTTGGATCGATGAATTTGTATATTTTCTTTGTTGTCACTTTGTTATCATAGCACATTATTGTTTTCGAAACTTGTGGCGGTCGGTAGAATGCAAATATGGTCAGTTTTATTACTTTAAGCCGATGTTCGTCGTGTCGGTTATATTCTAAATATTGAAATCTGCAATCGCTCGATGGCGGAAAGCACGTTCGCTCATTTTGGCACAATATCAAATTATGTTTATACTGCGTGCAAACCATTATTTTCTACCCCGGTTGATAATGCGAAGATTTTAAAACCGGCTGGACCTGCTCTATAGTTCGCGTTGTCTTTTATTTCAAAGTCTAAAATAGCACTTATTTTGGCGTAACGCGATACGCTCCGCCTGTCTGATGTCAGTTGCCGTCGATATTTTCGTCAAGTCGCCGTCATTCACGCTGAGTCGACGTATCAAATAAACCATAAAACGATCTGGCACAGCAAATCGTAATTCTTCCACAAACGAGCAAACTAATCCAAACGACTAATTTCAAAAAATATTTCAAGGTACCTTAATGCCTACGCGAGTATGACTCAATCTTGACTTGTCTTATCAAAACGAATTTAAAGAAAGACCCATTCGGGACTCGAGAGCTCTTGCTTTTTATGGTTAATGTTGAATCAACAAGTTTTAAGAATGATGCAAACAGTTCTTTCTCAAATGACAGTTACATCCAAGCAATTTGGTTGCAATAATGTTGGAAAAATATTACTGCTGTCTTAGTATTGTTTTTTCAAAACCTTTATGAGTCTTGTATGTATTGCATTGATGAAGTAGCTTGTACGTGGACAAATAATGCTGCGCAAAAAGTATTAACAATGTATTGTATGACTGTCAATTACGATTGCCACACAGAAATCGGTTGTTAGATTTTCGCGCTACTGACATATTTCGTAAGTGGCTCATTTAAATGCGAGTAAACATTGAACAATATGTCGCCAACACATTTTTGAGGACATCTGGTAATGTGTTTCAATCTGACGTCAACCACAACTAAGGCTGTGTTCTTTGCAGCTACCTTATTTTGTACTTTAATCTTAGTAGAATTGCTCGAATAGTTTCCGACCGATATAAGACATTCTAATATATATGGTAAATAAATTGTGTCATTATCTTATTTACTATGCATGCCTGCCATAAGTTGATTTTTCAAAGACCTTATGAGAAATATTCTACAAGGTTTCATGGAACTAAGTCTACGAATCCAACGAGAATAACATACACTGGTATAACAGTCATTAATTCTAAGTCAATACCAAGTTCTCATCATAAATAGTCGTATTTGCAAAGACAATTAATTATAGCTTTAAGTATATTATAGCAGAATATCAGCATAAAACAATTAATAAATATAGACATGATTAAATCGACAGTTATAATAGAGCCGTGTAAATCGTTGCTTGATAATGAAGTCCTAATCATATCAAACCTAATCACCCTGGAAAGTATATTGATAACCTATATCATATTTGCAGCAAACCAAATGTACCAGAGTTTGAAGGGAGCAGAGTTAAAATTCTTCACCACGCCGCCAAAGATGTCACAAATCGTTACGGTGTTATGACATGTCGTATAGAGATGTCAGCAGTAGACCTTGCTTCGCTATGAGACGTGACCGGACTACATGATAATTTTCAAGCCGCTCAGATCCTTTTCAATGAATTTTGCATGGCTTAAGCGTATACTGATTATAGAGTAACCATATTTATGGCTGTAGAAACTCATCGGTATACAACAACTTATATATAATGTAACATTTAAGTCACTGTGAGTGTACAGTACAGTATACTTGTATCTATGATATCCTTTCACGATGGTTCTGATATGACTACATGTATTATACCTTGGATCTGCTTAAAGTTTTGCTGTATTGTTAGTGTAATTAATACTTGCAACCTTTACTACTACTTAGTAATTGTCTCCTACAGTCACACTTATTTGATGTAATCAGCGCTGGTGCATTCCGTACTAACGACTACTTTGGATCTTTTAAATATTTGGGACCTCATTTAACTAATTTATTAGGAGGTACCTAAATTTTAAACAAAGGACTTATTCCTTTCCTTACTTGCAAAGTATTTACATTATTAAACGAATCAAAAATATTTCAAAGCAAGCAAAACTACATTATGGTATTTTATAACTTAGACGTATGATTCTCAGAACACGTTGAGATACGATGCGTTCCATGTGTGCGAAGTTCCTAGTGATCTCACAGATTCTTATATTTAAACAAGCGGAAGGTAATCCGCGACCTGCAACCCTTTTATTGTGGACCGCGGACCTTCCTAGAACCTAGCTTCTTCTGCATTACTTTAGAATTCCAGTGACAATCTATTCTTGACAACCTTTTTTCCACGAAAAACAATTTTAGAGATCTTACTTATGACGTTCCTTTTTATATTTTTTCGCCGACATACACAGACTAATGCGCCCCGCCATTATCTCATGCAGTTATTATGTGGCGCGAGTTGCCGAAAAGGTTGCCTACCGCTGCTTTAAATAACTATTGATCAGGGGTGTCGATCTGAGATCGATGAAAATCATCGATATTTTAATCAAGATTAAGTAATGAATCGATTTTAGATACCCAGAGTTCGACATTCGACTTTCTTTTGTAACTACATAAAACCTTAGTACTTACTTATTCTTTTGATAGTTAACGTCGACTAAATTTTGGTACGGTACGGAAAACTTTTGTAATAAAATTTCGCCAAAATATTATTAGAGCAGTAAAAAAAAAAACATCGGTTCGGATCGGTTTTACAAAATGAATTCTATAGGCCTCGATTTTGTTATATAAATAGCGATCGATATTATAATCGATAAATATTAAAATCGATTTTTTCAGAATGCATCGTCATCCCTACTATCGTCGAAACCGCCATATATTGGGGTCAGATTACATTAATATTACTTACCTTATAAATTAGTGAGTAGTGAGAAATCACAATGCACATTTCTGTTCACTCGGTGTTCCCAATTTCTTAACGCTTTCATACAGAAATTAATGAAACGGTCAGGCGTGGTCGACCATATGGTCACGATTTAAAGTAGGTAGATATCATACAGTGTAATACTTACATTTTTAATCTTAAGTCGGGATCAGACCCACATTTATAAGTCTTAAGTGAAAATCTAGGTTTTATTTTAAACAATATCCTTTATTTTTAGTTGAAATCTTATTCAAAAATAGTTGTTTATTGTGTAGATAGATTTTTATTCGATAAATCATATTACAATGACACGGAGAAGAACAATGTTAGTTATATTGACATTAAAGGGAAAAAAAAAAATCCAAGTTAAAGGGAGGGTTGTAAGAATTGTTACCACAAGTAGAGTTGCTTTTACATGTTATTTCATTTATAATTTATATTCATCCATAAGCACCTAACGGTGATTCGGCTGAATTGTCATCAAATTTTAGTAATTATTTATTTTTATCTTACAATACTGGCAATCAACAATTGGTGTCGAATAGTTTCAGAAGACCGCAATATTATATTTCATATATGTACTCATTGATACGCATCATCTATTTTTTGTAAGAATTTGGTAAGATTGCAGATATCGATACAGCGATTAGATGATGTTGATATATAAATTTAAGCCAAATAAGGTATCCTTAAGTTGCCATGATCTCTATAGATTGACCAACCTGCATAATCGTCACCACAAAAAAACGTTAGAACCACTAACAAGCTATAATTAGAGAAACAAGGTCGAAAGGACCAACTGTTTAGCGTACTACAAGATTTTACATCTGATTTCGTCCCAACGGGTTAATCAACGATCTCTTGTTCTCATTCCTATATATAGTGTTTATTAAATGTCCAAACAAGGTTTATTATAATCGTCATCTGATAAACTGGGCGATTTACACATACGGACCAACAATCCGTAATAAGGTAGTTTTAACACGACATGTGATTAGTTGTCCTGCCCAGTAAATGGGTAACCAGCTCCTTAATAAAGAGGAGTATAATATTTCAAAGTGATAATGCAAAATACTGAATCTAAGCTACTAACTAACTAACGATGAATAGGTAGCTGAACACTAGTGCATACCCGTGTCTCCGCCCGCTTCGATTATGTTTACACAATAATAAGTACTCCATGTGTTAATCTAGGTCATAAACTATTTATGTACTAGATTTCAGTGAAATCCAACCTGTAGTTTATGAGTGAAAGAGAAACAAACACGCATACATCCTCATCATTTCGCCTTTATAATATTTAGTAAGGAATAAATTTATACAAATATTATGCATTTATTAAGTGCTCATTGTCGTTATAAAACGTGCCATGTTTAAAATGACATTTTTATAATATTTACCTGTTTGTTTGTATTATAGACGACATAAAAGTATCAATTAGCTGACTTGAGTGGGATATAATTTGGAAACGACTGAATATATTCACGGACGGGCGTTTATTATGAGTATCTTACAGATTTATTTGATACAAAATAGTATCTTAATAACTAATATTCTTGTTGTTTTTGGTTTTCAAACAAAAGTCAAAAATTATACGTGTACAGACAGGGTACTGACTGCTTAATTTAATTTATTACAGTCGGGATTAGCATTAATTCCCAATGTATCTAGTGCACTACTAAGGGTACTAGTTTTAGTCCTGCTCCGGATATAATTAAATATTTAAATTTTCAATTCAATAATTTTATATTTCCTAAAACTTAATTTTATATGAATCGTGCGACGATAAGAGAAAAGTATATTTACCAGTAAAATAGAAAACTAAGTTCATTTATCTTTTACTGATCTGTAGCGACAGTAATCGCTTCGTAGAAAAACCAAGCACTCTTATTGATATAAAGGTCAGTGCAAATCCTGGTTATTGTGGGTAATACAGCATTTGGTCTGTTTATTTAATTCTAACGTGATATATCATATATATGACCAACCGGTTTGAGGTCGTGACAGTAAATATTAATATGACCACAATAGCCAAACAGTAAATAAGTAGGTAGATAAGTACTTATAAATAAAAAGGAACATTTTCCGCTGGCTTAATTAGGTAGGATATATGTAGGTATTTGTTATTTGTCATTTTAAGTATGACACATAATTTACTAGGTTGTACCTTATCGCCATAAACACATGGATCTTTATCAAGATTATGAAGAAAACGCACAGAAATGCAATTTATTCAGAACATTCATAAATATTATCAGTGGAACGGTCTAGTACAATTATTTACATTATTTAACTTGCACTCATTCCATATTATAATATTAAGATTGCAAGAGCCCTATTATTTCAATACAAAAGACTGAGAACATTAATTTTATAGGATCAAATGGATAATGTCATCAATTGACAATATAAATCAGCGCTTAAGCTAAACAAGGCGGCAGTCAATCCAGTTGGTAGGCATTTAGTAGCTTAAGATAAGACTAGGTACAGAGTACCGGTGGACTGGTTAAGTGGCAATAAAACGAGGCTATACCGGCCCAAGTGTCGTGCGCCTGCGCCGTACTGCGTACAAATCTCATATGACTGAAAACGGCGGACGCCTACGGTACCTACGACGAAGGCGACATTCCACCACTCGCACGGAATGTACCGCGGCCCTACGAACAGGTTATCTGTACAGGACTCGTGATCCTTCTCTTTCGCGCCCTCATTACTCAAAACAGCTTCTTAACTAATTAGATAAAAAAAAATATCTCCAACCCAACAGCTGAGTTGTAAAACTAACCCGTAATTTGCAACCCAAACCAGTTTACGTACTACATACATTCATTTCATTTCACCGATCTCTTTCGATGGCGACAATCTAACGAATGTTGACCGCAAATCTCCGCCGACAGACGTTCTGCTTTACTTCGCTTTTCGAAATGTAGGATCGCGTTACAAACACCACTGGACCATAACTCGGCGGGGCGAAGACAAAAATAAACTTAATATCGTGTGCGTTGTAGCATTTGTCGACGCATCCAATTTATGATCGTGGGTGACAAGAATCAGCATTAGATTCCGTAAGTACTTATACTCAGAGGCGTATTTGTAGCAATAAAGTACGTTTATAACCTACCTTCGTCAAGAAGTCGTTCCATGTGCATGAAAACATTCGGGAACGCAGCCAGTTGCTTCCTGTCTTTGAGCAACTGTGCTAGGTAGTCCGCTATACTTTGCGTCGAAGGATTGTTATTATCACACATTTTGAATACTATTTGTATAACTTATTACACGTAAAATGTTTAATTTAACACGTTCAATACGATATTGTACTTTAGTTATTGGTTATTGTTATTTTGTGAGATACTAGGTTAGAAAAGTTAACTTCACTACCACACACATCGAAGTTTCGGTCACCACTAAATGACGAAGTTGACCGAACTGAAGTTGTGGGCGAATATAGCGCTGCGCCTGCGCTCTCGTAGAATGGATTTTTTGTAAGCGCGTGCGGCTTCTTTCCACAGTGTAGGCGTAATAATAACTGACTAGTCGTCTCGTTCGCACGCGCAGATTACCTGTATGCGGCGAACTCTTTCTGTCTCGCTCTAGCAGGAGACCGACCGCGAAAGCGTCGCCATCTAGTTAACCCAGATACAACTACCACACCCGCTAATTATACTGGTGTAAGTACTATTATAGAATGAATGACAAACTTAAATCTCTGTATTCCGTACTATTATTACTGTAGAGTAATTAAGCAATTCACGTGTTCTTGTACATATTTTTTGTAACAATGCCGTCTATGTGTGTAATTGTGGAATAGTGAGGTAATATAAGCGTTTACAAAATGAATGTAGTAATACTTGAATATACCACAAGTACCTATGGGTTATTTTAGTAAGATAAAAGAGGTTTTTTACTTGCTCGAGGTGAGCGAAGTCATACTATTACCAATTTTACATCTTAAATGTTTTGTCTAAAATGTGTTTGTAATTATTATTCTTACATACACCCCTCTGTTAAGACAGTTATTCTTTACGTACCAGCTGGTACTACCCCGTGTGTAAGTATTAAGCTAGGTCAGTTCCCCATCTTCACAAAATATTTCTGCCCCAAAGAAGCTATGTTCTGTTCAGTTACGTTGTTCAAACGTGTACCTATAACTCAAAAGTATTTACGTTGCATGAGTTATAAGGAAATAGTTCTGTAACCATTAGTTTTGTTTTGGGTGTACATGAGTGGATTGTTGTTCCTATTTTTTTTTTATATTATAGCCAAGTGTGTAACGAGCTCGTTTGCGATTGGATATAATATGTGCCAACGTTCCAAAAATCAGTTAGTAAGTTGTCCCTCGTTTTATTAATAAAAAACTAGTACTTACCATATCTGTAAATATTGTTATTATTAACAATTTAACTAATATCAAATCACCAGAACCTACATGAGGCACTTAATACAATGAAATCTATTTATATATATGCAAAGTTTTGTTTTAAATTTGAATGTTGTTGAAGCAGACAAGTATCCAGTCCATCTGGTGGCAAATGGCTACTGTCGTCCATTAACACCTGCAATCAACCCCTGATAAGATTAGACTTACAGATGCGTTGCTACCCCTGAAAACTAAATTGGAAAGCTTTGGACAAGTTTATTTCTCGTACCACACACTTAAAATCAGAATACATAATCACTTAACATTGCTTTTAAATAGAGATAAAGACAAAAATATTCATAACATAATTATAGTTCCTTTTTAATATAGTCAAGGTACTTAGTATTTTTTTATTTTGTGCAAATGTGCTAAATATGAAACCAGATGCTTTAACAAAATAGTTGGTACGTTGGTAACTTATTTCGCCTAGCTCTTATAAGAAGCTATCTTCTAGTTTATAACAAATACTAGCTGCGCCCCACGGTTTCACCCGCGTATTAGTTACTACAAAGAAAAGTAATTTATGTATTTATTTGGATAAGAATAAATATTATATTTATAAAAACAACTTCGCAAATAATGTACTATTTTGGAACAAATTTAGTTAGCATATAAAAGGGTACAGTGAGTTTACCTGAAAAGATAGACATATGCTGTCGCTGACTTTTTTTTAGAACTTTTAAGGGGGANTACATCATTTTTACGAAACTTTAACCGTTTACGCAGCGCATGCAGCGGAAGCTCTCATTAGAAAAAAAACCCCGATTTTGAAACATTCTTCATTGGTGCTCCGGTCCTGCTGGTCTTAGCGTGATGATATATAGCATATAGCCTTCCTCGATAAATGGGCTATCTAATATCGAAAGAATTTTTTAAATCGGACCAGTAGTTCCTGAGATTAGCGCGTTCAAACAAAAAAACAAACAAACTCTTCAGCTTTATAATATTAGTATAGATATAAGTAAACACATTTACCTATCAACTTTTTATTATTGCAGTATGTGGAGTATAATTCACTACGCAGAATTAATGGACTGGTTAAACGACCAACGGTTCTGTATGTGACGGTACTACAAGCACTACTTTGTTCCGGTTTGAAGAGTAACCACTGTAAGAATAACTAGTGTAATCATAAGAATTAGTAGCAGAGACTTCGAAGAATAAAAAGCACTTTACACCATCCGATCTGTTATGTAGATGAAATAATTCAAGAATTTCGTGTGGTGTAAAGTCCACACTCAATCAATGTTTAAGTGTATAAAGTATACAAATTAGTAAAGCATATGGAAAATGCCTAGATGATAGTTAAATGTAAACTGTTTCCTACTTAACACAATTGTAGATAATTTAAAATATGTTTTAAGAAAAATTTATAACAAGAAAGAAAAAAAAATAACTTATCCTAACATAACGTGAACAGTGAGCGATTGAATAATACGTTCTCGTCATTATATATTTCTATTAATATTTTTCCTATGATTTCATATACCTATCAGTCAACCAAACACATACTGAACCACGAGTATAATAACTATATTGAAGGGTAGAATAACGGTACAATAAGTACGCATTTCTCTATAAATTGTATTCTCTATACAACTTTATTCGAGTCACTTGCGTAAATTGGTCAAACTCGTACGTGATTGAAAAAAAATATTACGAGTTATCGATAACTCGCACTCGATAACTCGATTATGTCTGTTGCTACTAGATGTCACTTCACTATTCTATTTTATTTATCTATGCGCCGACCGTGTATTTTTAAAGCAGCATTAATTTACAACCACAGAAGAAATAAGTTTAAAATAATGGACGAAATTATTTTCTAAATACTCAGTTACCTACTTCACTTGATATATTTTATTGTTTCATATTTATTTTTCAAACATAATTTAAAATGTCATGTTAAGCACAATTACTATTCTTGATTTATCTTGGTGAATCTATTTTTGACAGTGACATGACAATGACACTATTTAAATAAATCGATTTGTTTATATATGCTAAAAGAAGTCACACTCGAGTCGCAAACTTGTAACTTGAGTGAGGTAGTAAGTATGATTCGAATTACTAGAATCACAAAGTTCTATTCGAGTCTCATCACTAATACATAACATTGTTATGTTGATCCTAGTGACTGACTATTGCAGAAAAGTTACACATAAGAGTACCTAAATGAGATTGTGTCGAGCTCGGCACGGACAAAGAAAAATATACTAACATTTAGAAAAAGAAATCTAGATTCTACATTTAGATATGCCTACCAGGGTGGTCAGACCAGGAGTTCAGGAACTCGCATCTCGATCAAGGTACTGTGACATATTTTTACATGACTATAGTAGCTTAAACTACACTTGAAGGTAGTAGAACTCTTTGTGGTTTCACTCCGAAAGCACCACCGCCACACCTATTTCTGCCTAATAACAGCAGTGTTATGCGTACATAGATATTCTTTCCGAGGCATTCCATCTCAGTCCTCAGGGGTAGCAACGCATCTGTGGCTAACCTTAGGTGAGACGTTGATCTTATGTAGAGTTGATTACAGATGTCCATGGGCGGCAATAGCCACTTACCATCAGGTGGACTGCATGCTCGTTTGCTACTTCAGTAGTATAAAAAAAAAACTTAGCAGTAAACGCAGTAAATGCTCACTACCGCCACACACCCTCCCACACCGCAGAACTTCTTGAATATGTGAGGTTGTGGAATTTTCCCGATCAATCCATACTGTCTCTACCACATGTCAAAAATGTTCAGTGCTAAATATTAATTTAAAAATCATCAGGCATTGGTTGGAACTAAAATACTTGGCTTAATGTATCCCATTGGAAAAGTGCCAAGAAATACGAGTATAGTAAGGAATCAAACATCGGAAATGGATTTAATCGGGAACTATGCTACCGTACTTTAATGATTTATATACGTATCTGTTTGAATGAAGATTTTTTGCATTAATTTGTATTTGTGTGTTTAATACATGCCAGGTTCTTTTTTTTATATATAAAACTACAACTCCACAAACTGATCGTCCGTGCCTTTTTTCATGTTGGTTTTATTTTGTCACTTCCTTCTTAGTTAATATTTTATAGCTCCACTGTGAATATGAGCCTTCGCTGTCATCATCGCCCTTAAGCTGGCAACGGCACAAGTATAGTATGGGATAGATGTGTCTACTTCTTTTTGTATCTGTCATTTTTTTTAAACGTCCGATTACAATTTAATTACTATTACACTGTTACATGGTTACAAAGTGAGGTGTTATTTCACTTTTTTTCTTTATAGCACGGAAGTAGCAAACGAGCCTGCAGCCCACCTAATGGTAAGTAGCTACTGCCGCCCATGGACATATGTAATCAACCCTAGGTAAGATCAAAGTCTCCCCTAAGATTGGCCACAGATGCGTTGCTACCCCTGAGGACTAAGATGGAATGCCTCGGAAACGTATGT
>MOOZ01001714.1:0-13526 GCA_002930495.1 Cecropterus lyciades | reverse complement strand
ACCAATTGATTTATTCACTTTTGACGATTGTAAAAGAAGATACTTCAGGTTTTGAAAGATTTCGAGTTTAGATTTCATTGATATTGATGAGTAATAGAACCACAAAGGTTCTATGGAAGAATGCAACGAAATCATAAGAGTTTTTGTCACCTACAGTTTAACTGACATGGCGGGCCTAATTAATTTCTGCCTTATAGTTAAACCAGCAATGTACGTAATATGTGCTGCTGTGTTTGGCAGTACTTGCCGTAATATACCCTTCAAATAACGCACTTAAACAATGAGATCCAAGTTTATCCTAAAGGGTAGCGTCGCATTTATAGCCAACAGACGACCATATAAGTTTTTATTTTAATTTAATATTTTTCACTACAAATAAAAATCGTATAAGAAATTAAGAGTAATAATAACAAAGAACTCGCATTTCGCATTTATGAATAACTATACATATTGTTTTATACGGTGTTTTATTATGAGCGCCACTCAGTGCGAATGCGGTCTTGGCTGAAAGTAATTAAATCATCATTATTGATTTTAATATTTATCAAAGGTGTTAAGGCTTTCCTTTCAAAATCTTACTTCTTACTAATATTATAAAGGCGAAAGACTGTGAGGATGTAAGCATGTTTGATAGTCTTTCAAGCAAAATCTACTAATGAATTTCGCTGAAATTTGGCAAACTAGTTTATAACTTGAATTCACTATTTACTGTGGTGACTGAAGCGGGCAGAGCCGCGAAAATAAGCGAGTTATATCATAATTCTAATTTACCTAAATTATATTTTTGTTTTCTTGTTTCCTACATATAAAAAAGTATTTAACATAAGTTTAACATGCATGTCAATGTAGAGAATGTCGTCTATCATTTTTTTGTGATAAAAACTTCCCTTAGATATAGAAACATAAAAAAATGTGCATAATTGTTTATATGTAGAATTATTTCTTGAGCATTTTGAACATTAATTACGATTTTTTGTACTCCTAAGTTTTTAAACATGTCACTATATATGTACGAAGGGGCCGTCGGTACGGTATACTTGTTACTTCAAAAAGTTATGAAAAAATATTTTTTACAGGTCTTACGGATGTTGATACTTTGACAAAGGATGACAAGCTTGATGAAAATTGTTTAGATCTCTACATTGTCTCTGAACACGTTAAAAAGAGAAATACGTCATTCACTTGCCTCCATCCCAAATTTCCGTGGATATTAGAAGCTAATTGCTACCTCGTCATATACTGGGAACTTTACATGCTTTTAATAGTATCTTATATTTGCATATTTTATCCATATTTTATTGGCATCAAAAGAACTTTTCCGTGCGGATTAACATTTTACATCGAAATAGTTATATTGATATCACTTCTCCTAAACATACTTATGACTGTTTTGACTGCTGTGAAGACTAAGAAAAAATATATTAAGAACATCTCTGGCATAATGGCCTATCGTATGAATACTTTGGGCTTTTACCTTGATGTTTTAGCGTTAGTTCCTTTCGAATATATTGTTACGATCCACAAGACAGCATTGTATAGCGATAATTACAGGGAACATTTGTTTTACTTATGCAAAGGTGTGAAGCTCTGTCTTATTTGGCGATTGTCGAACTTTTTCGAAAAGTTGGAACGGAAGTTGTTAGCGAATACAATTGTTGTTAAGGTAAGTCAACATGTTTACAACATAAGGTAAGGTAAGACAACAAGGTAAGTCATTTTTAAAACGGTTTCTCAATAAATTATCGTATCAAAGTTGTATTTAGTGTAATTTCTTTATGTAACCTGCACTAACTTGTCAGCTTTATCGTTTATTTTATATCGCGGTTTATAATCGATTTTAAAATATCCGATTTAGTACATAAGTGAATTAATGCATTATAGTTTTTTTTTTTATTTTCAGGTCACAAAATACTGTATTTACATAACAATGTTATGTTATTGGAGCGGTGTAATTTTATTTATGGAAACCTGTTTTGTAAATCGATGTTCACAATATTCCTGGTTTTCAAAAGCATTAATTCTTCAAGATATGAGAACCTATGTGGATGTTACTAAGTATGTATTTAGTTTAATGATTTTATACAGTCCGATTCTCCGCAAGCACATTTCAGCATTATTTTGTGGATATACCATTTAGTTTTTTTCCTCGATTATTAAATTAATATACTTATATTTTGCTTTGGTTATTCCATATTACATCTTTATTATTCCCTGAATTATTCGCCAATCAAGCTATCAAAAAGTTGATTTCTTCCAGGACAAGACATCCAATAGTCTCATCTGTATATTTTGCCACTACATTGTTGCTCTCAGTTGGATATGGAGACTTTCTTCCGGGCGACGAATTTGATATGGGTTTCGTAGCTTTTCTAAGCCTCTTTGGCGTGTTGCTGACAGGCTATTGTGTATCTGAATTCTCCGCAGTGGTTACTCATTGGTCAAGGTAAACTTTTATTTAAGAGTAACAACAAATACAAACTGATTTGAAATGCTTATACTGTTGACATATGTAACTCACTCAAAATAAAATGGACATGTTACCTTACGCCAATTTAGTTATTACTGCACTGAAGATATATTCTCATGAATCCATCATAATTCAGTTTGCCATGTCACAGCTACCACAAAAATTTGCTATAACACAACCGATATGATAAGTAACAGGATCTTCACCCTATTAGTCATAATGTATCTACTTATATTTGAGGGTTTTGGAGAGGAAAAATTAACTCTAACCGACTAAGCTTGCCACGTGCCTATTTATGGAACTTAGGTATAATGTATACTAGTATACATAATAGTATAGAACATTCGATATGCATGTATTTGTATGTGTACTAATACATGCATATCGAAGCTGGCGAAACCAAATTGTGGTTGTTGTAACATTGTAATTATGCTAATCCACAGAACAAAGACCGCGTTCCTAGAAATCATCATGACCATTGACAAGTTTATGTATGAAAACAATATGGACGAAGCAATTAAATCTAGGATTATGTCATTTTACGAACTTCAATGGCAATATAACTCGGTTAGTGTCCTTACATTAGGTGGAGTTAATATATTGCATTAACATAGACAATAACATTATAATGAAACGGCAATTTACTCTTGAGTGAGATGAAACGGTAATTTCTAAGATTTTTTTATAATAAGTAGACAAGAAGAATTTTTATTTGACGTGATTCCTAAAAGTTCGGCACTGCTCTTATAGGAATCATTTTTAAATAGGGTTTAAATATATGAACATTGTAATTAAGTGTTCCTAAGATAGCTAGAACCTTTCAAATACAAGCTGTTGCTAGTAGCTGTGGCTAGCTTGCCCGAAATCAATCAAACATATTCCCCGGTAGAGTTCGATTCGCTTCAATCGTCATTATTTCAATTTTTAAGCAAATTTCAGAGTTTCCTACAATTTACTGTGCAATTTCTTCTATTATATTATAGACATATTGGTTTTCAATGATTAACGTTGACGTTTGCAGCAAAGCTACTATGAGTGTTGCGACTCATGGGCCACGGATTAAAGTTTTCATAAAAATAAATATGTGTTAAATTTCCACATAGCATTGAGATTGAGATGGATATAGATAATACTTATGGTTTTTCAAAAATCGATTAATTAATTACTGCAGCCTATATTCGGATATATTATTTCGCATATATAAAACTTGAGCTCTTCTACAAGCTTCGAAATAAAATCGTTAGCATTACTATCAATACCATCTAGCTGTAGCGCTGACAACTGCTTTCGTAACGCATTTTCGTTTCGTCAAGTTTCAAATTACAACAAATATAAAGAAGTTTTACTTCATAAATCGCAAAACCTGCTTTTTGAGTCAGAAAAATAAATCGGCTTTATATTAACTAATATTATTGTATACAATATAGGGCGTAGAATTAACCGGCGAAAGTTGGCTGAAGAGAACGGTAATCCCGACAGAGCTGCGCAAGAAAGTCCTGCATCAAGCGAGGTTTAAGACGCTAACGTCAATAAAGTTCTTTCAAGTCAAAAACAAGGCGTACATTCACACGCTTACTGAAAGTATGTATTAATTTTATTAATTTGGAATGATTTAATTACCAGTTACATAAATAGTAAATAATGTAACGGAAATATTACTTGTCACAAATTGCATGAATAATAATTGCGATGTCAATAATATCTAAGCTTGGTAAGTCAATCAAACATGAATAATCGAAATCAATTGCTCAAATTTTATTTGAAAAATTGTACCATTAGGTACTTATATCGATACTATAAATAGTCCATAATTTGTTTTATATAACGAACTAGTCGATCATATTTAAGACATGAATTCTGCTGATAGTAACTGATTTAAGATAAAAAATATAACGCTGTCGAAAGATCGATATTTCTGCAACACTATAAGTACTTATGTAAATTTACGTGGTGGGTACCAGTCAGAAACTCATACGCGCTTGTGTGGTCGATAACCAGTAGTAGATCTATACTTTGTTTCCAAATGGAGACGATTACAGATGTCCAATTGCCATCAGATGGACTGCATACACGTTTCCTACTTCTATATTATAAAATAGCAAAAAATATATTTTACTCGTAGTGGCAATAGACATTATCCTTCCACCGGGCGAGATAGTTTACTACGGGGGAACAGTGACCAGAGAGCTGTATATCATCGAGAGTGGCTATTGTTTGGTGACGTCACGTGAGATGCGGGAGACGAAAAAGGAACGGGTCATAGGTCCTGGGAACCATTTAGGTCTGATAGTGATGCTGTACGGCGTACCTGCTGTTAGTACAGTGGTAACTTTAACGCATTGCAAAGTAAGTATTTTTATAGAAACTTTCTACGTCATTCTTTCTTACTTAAATTATATCAATTAAATAATCAAAAATATATTTTTAACGGACCTAAAAAAGAAAGAGATAGGCACTTATATCGCACATACTATCCTCGTCGCGATATAGCGATATACATATGTACATACATATATAGTGTTGAGCGACAACTTCGGGACTGTATACTAAGCTAAAATTAATTTTAAAAAATTCACTTTTAGTGCCATAGAAATCGGTTGCATTTTTGCTATATTTTATATTATTGAGCTCAGCAAACACGTTATAAAAGAAAAACAAACAATGAAAAGTTCATTATTGAGACTCTTTGTCTGAACGCCAAAATAAAGTTTAAATAAAAACAACACGGCTCTATGTAGCTGTATAGTGTGTTCAGTTTATTATTATTAATAATAATTACGTCTAATTTCAGTTGATAAGCATTGGACATTCTGCATACAATTCAGCCTTAAATCTATTTCCTGAGATGAGAGAACACGAGGGCTTGTTGACACCAGAAGAACTCCATTTAATTGAGCAGCAAGCCAAGTCACACAACGCTGACTCTTATCTAAAACATTACAATTTACTCGCAAGGAAAACTCAAAAAGTTCGAATAAATAATATGATGCAAGCTTTTTGGAATGGTATTGTATTTTTTTTATAGTATGGAAGAAGCAAACGACCATGCAGCCTACCTGATTGAAAGTAGATTCTGCCGTCCATGGACATCTGTAATCAACCCTTGGTAAGATCAAGGTCACATCTAAGGTTAGCCACAGGCGTGTTGCTACTCCTGAGGACTAAGATGGAATGCCTCGGAAAAGTATGTCTCCCTTACCACACCCTTCAGACCAGAACACAGCAGCGTATTACACTGCCGTTAGTAGACAGAAATAACTGTGATAGTGGTGCTTCCTGAATCGAACCGCAAAGAGTTCTACCACCTTCCAACTATTGTACAACTGACTTAACCGTATCATAACTTAAGATATTTATATTGTCATAAATATATTAATGATATAATTATAAAAAAGAATTGCTTGTCTTAGAGACTTACTACTTGTTTTTAACAAGAGTTTAGGTAATAGAACACGAGTTTTATTTGAAGCCAATCACTGTTGTATTGCTATTTCTGAGAACTACGATGATCATCTCATCAGAAAGTTAGCCGATAACCACACCCTTCAACCGAAACGCAATAAAATAATTACGCTAGGAATAAATACGTAGTCGTTTAATTCTTATAGATTCATATAATACGTAATATTCGTTATACGTAATTTTTGAGAATAATAAATCAGTGATTGCACAAAATACATGTACCTACCTATCTTGTGCAATTAAACTATGCAATCATAACAATGTTCTAGATTCTTTCATAAATGTCTACCAACATTATAAACAGAAGAAGGAAAGTTACATGCAATCGTACGAATCCTTTCATATCTTAAATCACATCGCACCATACCTTTTATTACCAGTTGCAATTAAACCCGACGGTGTATTTCTCAAGACTTGGGCTATAATGCGAGTGTCTACAGCTTACCTTCTATGTCTATTCATTCCTGTAAGTGTTCAATTAAATAGTGATTGTGTAATATATAAGTTCCATATTGCACCTTAATTTAAATATAATAAAAATGAAAATTTCCCTCGTCTGTTCATCGCATACATTTATAAAAAAATGTTTAGAGGACTGAGAACAAATAATGATAGAAAGTTCTATATTTTTTAGAACTTTTGTTTGTCTTGTGTGTTTGATTTCGCATTGAACGAACTACTGAATTAAATTTAATGGATTATGTATGTATTTATAGAGTGATGGCTTGATTTCACATTGAGTCTTTGTTTCATTATAATCCATCGACTATATCATAAGTTATTACATTTGAAACTTATGTTAATTTTTTTGCCGAAATAGAAACGCAAGGTAGTTACGTGTACCTAGATATCTCCAAAAGGCTAATGTTATTTTCAAGTGTACTACTTAATAATTAATATTATTATATTTTAGACGACCCGCGTGGTTGAGCGGTCACCATACCGGTCTTATACGCAGTGGGTCCCGGGTTCGATTCCCGGCCAGACCAGGCATCTGAATGAAGAGTTTAGTTTTCTGTTCTGGGTCTGGGTGTTTGTGTATTCGTCTTTGTGTGTCCATGGCACCCACGACACAGGAGAAAATCCTACTGTGAGGCTATGAGTGTAGAAAGCGTTTATTTTATTTTATTATTTATTTATTAATTAACCCAACTACAAATGTTTTACATTATGGACAACAATGGACAAATAATAATAAGAACACGTATTATCCAATTATTGAGACACGTATCTACGTGTCTCAATAATTGGACAGACAAAACTAATGAACATAGCTTCATTGTACCTATGTATGTAAAAAATAAAAAAGTTCTCAATTCGATTGTATTTTTTAAACTACAAAGTTCTTAAAAAAGACGGTGATATCAGTATCAGATATCAATATATATTTCCAACATTTTTCCTGGTATTGTAAACACATACATAATTACATGTACATAGGTACAGTAAGTTCAATATAAATAAGCGATACGCATCTGAAGCAACAATTGTGTAAGCCCTTGAATTATAGCAAGTAATTCCACAATAATCGATATTTGCTTTATTTCCAGATTGTTGTGTCAATGGCGCCGGCTTGTGGTATATTCAATATCACATTAGTGGTACTTGAAGTAATATGCTATGTTGACCTCTATTTGATGTTCCACGTAGCGTACTATGGTCCAAAGAATCAACTTATTTACCACCCATACTTAACGGCGAAAAACTATTTGACGGTAATATTGTTCAAGTAACTAAAACTCTCTTACTAGGTAATATGAGTTTTTTATAGTTTGAGCGGAAGATTTGGATTTTTAATACGAATGAAGTAGCAAACGAGCATGCAGTCCACTTGGTCCTGAGTGGCCACTATCGCCGATGGACATCTGTAACTGCATGTAGAACAGAAGTTCTCTTTAAAGATCACATATGTGCAGTAAGTCATCCACAACCTTATACAGAAACTGCTTCCGTGTACTGGTTTACGCTAGGAGTTGGTGGTAGGCTAGGAGGAGTAGGAGTATAACGGTGATACCTCCCCGGTGAAACCATTACTTTGCAATTTTTTAGAGACCGGAAAAAATATTGTGCCTTATTTTTTTTTTAAGTGGCATGATAAGTTAGTGCTCATAATACTCTGTATTATGTAAGAATTAGTCGCATTTAATGATTTAAATTTTTAATTGATAACCACGTATACACATATACGAACCAACCTGAATGGGAAGGTACAACTATTACGTCTAAAAATCGAAGTTTTAGTAATAATTTAAAACCTTTCAGCGTGGATTTGCTATAGATTTTATAACTACCTTTCCATGGTATTCTGTATGGATATTACTTCTGCCAAAACATAACGAATCCCACACTGTAGCTGATCATTTGCACAACTACCATATGCATCACTGTATTATGAAAATGATCAACGTCCTTCAGGTTTACAGACTCTATGCCGTATTTTGGGCAGAATCTATAGGAGCTTTAAAGCGGGTTAGTTTCTCGTTAATATTTCTTCATTCAAGTAGACTCAGAAGTAATACTTATCTTGAAACTGTGGAGCTAACTATTCATAAATCAGCTCACAAAAGTAAATTTTCCATGTTGATAACATCAAGCTCAGATATATCAGAGTCTGACTCGAGGTTGGCCGCAGATGAGCTGTTACCCCTGAGAACTAAGTTGGAACGCCTCAGATGAGTATGTCTCTCGTCCCACACCTTTCAGACCAGAACACAACAGCGCATAACGCTGCTGTTGTTAGTTAGAACTAGGTGTGGCGATGGTGCTTCCGGAGTCAAACCAAAATTAATTGTACCACCTTGAAAATTATACGAATTCATAGAATGCAAAATAGGTGAACGGCATGGTCAAACTACAGATCTTTTTAGCAGAATCATTGGTAATATTGTATATATTACCAATGATTATGAGATAATCTAAACGCCAATATACATAAATATAAACTTTTATTTCTGTTTTTTTTTTTTATTATTTTACCTATGTTACGTTTTAGTTTTCGACCATAGCTTGCAATGTACTTTGCAATGATGAGCAAAAACGTAAAAATTATGCAGTTTAACTGTAAAAAAAGGTGTTTAACGTTAAGCGCCATTTAATTGCTAAGTACAGGTACCATTACGTTCTACTGGCAGACAAACAAAATTCAATCAATTAAAAATGCAGTCATCCGTACAAAAAATATTGCTTAGAATAATATCATAGTAATCGCTATAATAGGTCACAAGCAAACAATTGAATCGATCGCAACATAATTCAGGTGTGTTATGAACCATAAAGAAATTGAAGAGATAAGACAAAACAAAAGCCATGACATAATTGTGTGACAGGAAAAATCATTTATTAAAAATGTTTGTACAAACGACCTTAATCAGTTACACGCAACGCTTCAATATTTATAGAAAAATCTTCAACATTAGATCAATTTAATTCAATCATAGAACAAAATACTGACCCCTACGGTTTTCTGTTTTTAACGAAGCAAGCAAGATACGTAGTCGTATGTATTATGGAGAATTGGACACATTTTTACCTTTTTATGTACTTATAATTGGCAACATTGTTTTGCACACACATCCTCTCACCCCAAACGTATGTACCGTTTCGGTACCATCGCGGGTAATAAAATAAAAATTACTGACATTTTGACTCTCGTCTAAACTTGCTTTCAATTTCAAGCAATCTTAATCTCGATAATAGTTTCTCATGAACAGGGTCTCTCAGGGAGAACATATTAATTAAAGACTATGTACATGCTCATAAATTGGCTTGGATGTATTTTAAAGTTAATCAGAGACTTAATATTTTATTATTCTGACATTATATATACTACTTCAAACTTTTTTTTCTGCAGGCCTATTTAATGAGCGTTGTCCAGTTTCTGCTATTGACTATATTCTTTTTAAACTTATACACGTCAATGCTTATCGCTTGGTCCTGCACTTATGTCACAGCCGCGAACAAGGAAGAATTTAGAAGCAGGTTGGAATCTTTAGCGCTCGAAGGCGCGTTGATGCCAACTGAGTATAATCCCGATGGAAATATGGTTTGTAGATTAGGTATTGTCATCTGTTTCCTTTATGTTATGAGTGAGTTCATATTCATACGTTTTTCTGATCTTAACACTAATCTAAGTCTTAACATACTAAAATAAATTATCGAATTTATAGAATGTTGTCCTTTTATGCATACATAGATAGTCTACAATACCGATAATGCTTTTGTTATATATTTTATATTAGTTTCTGTTATATCACATAGTTACTTAAGAACATACATTATTATTAGATATTGTTACCAAATTTAATGCATTAGATATGTCGTAAGCTTTGGAGTTGACCGTTTTTAGGTTCATGGATCGACGAAGCAAAGATTCGCAAAGATGGCAATCTTGGTCCGGTGGAGGTGTATCTCCTGGCATATTATTGGTCGGCGACGAGCTTCAGTGGCGCTGGATTTGGCGATATCACTGCCCAAGACACCACCCACATGATCCTCTCTATCTGCATCAACATACATGGCGTTTTGTTCTTCGGGTGGGCGCAGATTTTATGGCGCAACTTCTAAATTAATTCGGCGCCAAAATTGGAAGTAGTTCTTGATGTTTTCGAAATTAAATTGCTTTAGTCTGCAATATTAATAACAGGTAGATTTGTTTGGATTGGTGACGAATATTTTAGAACCTGTATCATGTAAATGTCTTTTAAAAAATGAATTCTTACCGCCTACAGCAAGTCTTAGAAGGATTTATAGCCATTACCTAATATACCCATCTAGTATTTGTACAGCTAATTGTGTAGGTACCTATCATGAATACTCCCTGTCCATTGTCATGGTGAAAAACTAAAATTTGGTTTGAAAAGCTTTTATAATCCTCTTTAAATATGATTTTATTATCTATCGTATGCACATTATGTTAGGTATTCCAAAACAATAACAAATTTAATTTGTTATTTCCTAGTTACGTTTATGCTCGGATAGCGTCACTAAAAGCCATGGCAGACCAAGTGACCACGAAGTTTCAAGAACATTTGAAGCATTTAGACATGTTTATGAACAAGGAAAAGGTGCCATTCGCGTTGAAGAAAACTGTTATAGAATATTGGAAATACCAGTGGAAACGGACTGGCGGATGGTCGGTAAGTAAAAAGACGTAGATTAAAAACTCCGTTATTTTACAACTATTTCTGCCTTATAACTTTCAGTTTTAAGTGCTTCTGGTTTGAAAGGTGTCGTAAGGGAGACTTACATCCGAGGAGTTAAAACTTAGACTTTAGGGGTAGCAGCGCATCTGTGGACAACCTCAGATATGACTTAACCTTACGTGGACTACATGTTTGTGGAAACGTAATACTTATAAAGCGATACCTATATCACAACAGTTGTCATAATATAAACAAATATAGGAAACTCACTCAACGACCATACATTTCCTTTAAATTATAAAAATATGCTTATTATTTTTAATGGCTATATGTTAAATCATAAATTTTAAATAATAACACGATGCATGTAATCCTTGTAACAGAGAAAGTTAACAATTAAGAGATAATTAATATTTTTAAAACTATCTAAAACATCTTATGTAACAATTTTTCTTTAGCACCAAACAATATTAAGAAAGTTACATGCAAATCTAAACGAGGATGCGGTTTTATACATGTACGAAAAAACATTGCGTGAAATACCTTTATTTGAAGATGTGGAGTACTCCTTCTTCAGAGCATTCGCGAAGAAGTTAAAGGAACAGTACTTTCAAAAGGGATATGTGGTTACGAGATCGAATGAAGTTATTAGCAACATGTATATTATTTATCGTGGAAAAGTAAGGATAGAAACATAAGTTATATATAGTTATAGTATTAATATGGTTCAAACCCGTAGTAGGTAAGTATACGTAAGTACATCAATATACTTATTATGGCATTATAGGTGCCTACTACGTTTACGTTTAAATATGTTTATCAAATCAAAAAAAGGTCAAGATATATTTAAGCAAGAAATTCTAAAACTGCTTATGTAAAATATTAATTAGTATTATAAATCAGTGAATTATGAAAAATACTTACTCAAGGATACAAAAAAATGAGAAGTTACATCTAAGCATATAAGATAAAATTTTAGGTGGATATTATCACGGATAGCAATGAAGTCGAAGCCTGCATGGGTCCTGGAGGTATTTTCGGAAACATTCGAGGAGCGTCTAAGTATTTGACTCTATCCAATGTGCTGGCTTCCAGAAATACAGACTTACTTTGCATAAAGGGCACGGAATTTTATTCCTTACTTAAGGTATTGTTGCCACAACTTCTTGAACATGAATATTATTAAAAATTTTCAAAGTCCATAATAGAAAAACTTCATAGAAAAAGTACAAAATCATATATTCACACAGATTAACGACCCAGCTTCGCTAATTAAAAACCAATAATGATAAAAAGTGTGCATTAAAAAACTGGACACTATAGTGATGAGGATGTGACTGACACCCGGAGTAACTTATAACTTTAAACTTTTTTATACTTGTCTATTAAAATTTAATTACGATAAAGTACTTACAAGTTACAAAAAATATAATATTTAACAGTAGGCCTAACATATAAGTCCAAATCATGATTCTATTCAACGTCTTTCGATCATTAATAGCTATTATTAATAGTGTCTTATTAGAGTATTGCGTAAGTCTTGTATTTAATAGAATAAATAGGAGTAATATAAACTTGGCGAGTTTTAGAAAAGTGTTTTATCTTGAGATTGAGACGTTATATCTATTGTTTATTTATTTCTAAGAACTTTCGTTATTTCAGAGTTATCCATCCGTTTTAAGAAAAGTGAAATATTCAGTTGAATCAGCGCCCAAAGATTACGTTTTGCCAACTGTGATGTCAGAAACAAATAGTGCTGAGGTCAGAAATCCAATATTTTCTTATGATCTCATAAACTTATGTGTAAAATAAAATAAGTCTACTTGGTTAATAAATAATGATAAGAATAAAAAGAGTTCGATTCAGTTTTTGGTATACTTTTTTATAGGTTGAATATCCCTTGACCTATGAAACAGGTGAGGAAGAGGAAGAAATAAGCCAAAATGTCTATCTAGAAGTAAGTAGGTACCTTAATAATTATTTGTTTAAGTTATAAAGGGTTTTATATTATTCTTATTATAACTGCTATATATATTTATATTTTTAACACATATCTAATCAAAAACAAAAGAGTTATTTAAGTGTCATAATAAATTTACATATGTGGTTGTTTCCTTTTTGTCGGAATATTGATTTCAAAATGAGTCTAATTTCAAAGTATGAGGGTAATTGATTCAATTAGGGCAGACTATATTGAATTAGGACAAATTAATTATAAATACTACTACGAAGAAATCCACGTGGGTGAGTAAAGAAGATGCATAAGAAATTATTCCCCTTGATTTACCGGCGAAGAAATTTGTTTATTAATGTTGTTCTGGTAAGTTTTGAATAAAACTGAATGCATATCGTCGTTTAAGTTCTAGCACCGCGTAAGTCATTTATTGGCGGTAATAAAATTTCGAAAATCATCGTCATTGGAATCGAAATACGCGTCGTTTTGTCAAAACAGAATC
>MOOZ01001712.1:4032-14073 GCA_002930495.1 Cecropterus lyciades | reverse complement strand
TTTTAGGGGAGGGGGTACTCCGATAGTCCTAAATAGGAGCTCATATATCGACGCCGGAATGCAAACTTGTAGTATCTAAAAAAAGAATTCAAGGTGGTATATAAATAAAATATGAGTTCAAGATAATGATAATGTAATACTTTTTAGTTAAAAATATTTTCAAAATAAGAGACTAGGTGACCATTTATAACAATTTAAAGGTGGTAGAACTGTTTGTGGTTCGACTCCGGAAGCACCGCCGCCACACCTAGTACTGCCTAGTAACAGCAGTGTTATGTTGCTGTGTTCTGGTCTGAAGGGTGTGGTTTTTTAGTATGGAAGTAGCAAACAAGCCTGCAGCCCACCTGATGGTAAGTGGCTACTGCCGCCCATGGACATCTGTAATCAACCCTGGGTAAGATCAAAGTCTCCCCTAAGGTTAGCCACAGATGCGTTGCTACCCCTGAGGACTAAGATGGAATGCCTCGGAAAAGTATACTACCAACTGGCCACTGACAACCACCTTTTCCAACAGGTGACTCTCCTAATAGACCATCTTTGGTCAAACGAGCCCGGTCTGACTGACGAGCTGGCGGCCACCCTCAACGAGCTGACTTCGCTGCACCGCGCCGAACACAGTAGAGTCGCGTTGAGAGCGAGACAGGTATAGTTATTTCTTTTTTGCAATTTTTTGGAAAATTTAAAATTTGATACTTATTTCATTCTTTGTAACTTGAAATTTTCCTGACGATCCGTGTGGCGGAGTGGTCACGATGCTGATGTGATATGTGGGTCGATCCCCGACTATACAGAATTATGATCTGAATGATAGCTCTTGATTTCTGTTCTAGGTCTGGGTATTTGTGTATTCGTCTTTGTGTGTGTTCATATCACCCACAATACATGAAGTCGCTGTCAACGATGAACATCTGTAATCCACTTCATATAAAATGGGGGTTCTATCTGAAGTCGATCACAGATGCGTTTCCGCTCCCTAGAACTGACATGGTCCACTCATATGTAAGTCGGCAGCACCCACATCCATCCACTGAAACTAAAGAACTGTTTCACGCTGTAAATAAGAATTGGCGTGGCGGTGGTACCTCCCCGGTCGAACAGTAATGTCTATCCATCCATCAGCTTCAAGTCTACTCCTGGACATGAGAGTCTCTAATGTTGGTTTTAGCCAATAGTGCCTTTGCCTGTCGCGTGTCCGTGTGGATAGTGGGTTTCGATGTCCCACAGAGTTACTGCACATCTACTAGATCTTTGCGTAATATCTGATGGTCTTTAGAATACTTCATTCGAGAAGAATTTCAATTTTTAGAAAGTAGAACTCTTTGTGGTTCGACTCCGGAAGCACCACCGCCACACCTATTTCTGCCTAATAACAGCAGTGTTATGCGCTGCTGTGTTCTGGTCTGAAGGGTCTGGTATGGTAATGGACACATACATATCCGATGCGTTCCATCTTAGTCCTCTGGGGTAAACTAACTATACCTACCTATATATCAGGCTCACTTATATATGAGGCAATCATCTCAGTCTTCAGGAGTAGCAACGCATCTGTGATCGACTTTAGATAGAACCCATTTTCTATATGAAGTTGCTGTCAGATGTCCATGGGCTGCAGCGGCCACTTACCGTCAGGATGTCAACATGCTCGTTTGTTACTTCCAAATAAAAAAAATCCACCTTCCACCCAGGTGTTGATAGCAGCCCACCAGCCAGCCTACGAGCTACGTCACAACCAGATGGAGTCCATCTTCCTGTCAGCGGTGGACATGTATGGACACGACTTCCACCCGGAGAACCTTCAGAAGCTGATCCTATCGGAGACGTCCATCTTCGATATACTCCACGATTTCTTCTACCATACCAATGCTGCGGTAAGTTTCTGTTATCATTAAAGTTAAACTTATTTTGTGAGACAATTTTGTTTTGGTCTATCTGACGCATGTCGCATTTTTCATAGCGATAATGCAAATGGGCTATTTTTAAGCGCCAATCGAGCGATCATTGTTCCTAATTATTTTTAATCGACTCCAAAAAAAGGAGGTGGTCCTCAATTCGACTGTATTTTTTTTATGTTTGAATCTTCGTCATTTGGTGGAATCGATTTTGACTATTCTTTTTTTTATGTGATGTGCTAAACTTACAATTACGGGGGTAGTTTTCAATTTATAGCATTAAGATTTTTAATTTTTTTTTGCGTTACTGTAGCGTAACTATTACATTTCTCGTGTCACACTAGTAGTACTTTGGTTTTTCTGGTTGAATTTGTAAAACTACATTATATAAGGTGCATCCGTGGAAAATGCGTATTATCATATAATTCCCATACTGATAACTCATATATGATTTAGGTTAGGTTAAGATAGGTTAGGTTAAATTTCAAGTGAAATTCTTCTTTTAATACATAAAGTAAAATAATATTTTACTTCTGTCTAATTGTAATATTTTAATAAAATCAGCGTTCAGTGTAGTTCAGTGTATGATTTATTGCAAAATAATTGCATCTTAAAAATATATTTTAATTGATTCATGATCTAATTAGTGTGTACATCGAGTATGATGTTTGAAGGATCTGAAAAGTAAAAAAAATCTAATGAAATACAAAGAATATAAATGGCTAAACCGATTTTGATAAAACGTGTTTAAGAACCAGCACCCGGAAACATTCTTTCTAACAAAAAAATACCGCATCCGAATCGACATGTTTATATTAATGTCTTACTGTAATCAAGCGTTCGTATTTAAGCTTACTGTAGCGTGGACATCCTATATGTTACATACATATAGGAATTTCACGCGATGCCATGTGTTCCGAATAGTAATGATCACTCAACTTTACGTAGATAAAACACTCGCTTGTTACCATAGTATATGCAAGACACGAAAAGCCACCACACGACACGTACAGACACGAACAAGCCACCACACGATACGTACAGACGCGAACAGGCTACCACCCGACACGTACAGACACGAACAGACTACCACACGACACGTACAGACACGAACAGGCTACCACACGACACGTACAGACACGAACAGACTACCACACGATACGTACAGGCACGAACAGGTTACCATACGACACGTACAGACACGAACAGGTTACCATACGACACGTACAGACACGAACAGACTACCACACGACACGTACAGACACGAACAGGCTACCATACGACACACACATACACAAACAGTCTATCACACGATACGTACAGACACGAACAGGCTACCACACGACACGTACAGACACGATCAGGCTACCATACGACACGTACATACACAAACAGCCCACCACACGATACGTACAGACACGAACAGATCCATGTCGAACACGAGCATGTTGAAGGCGGTGATCTCGTTGGGGCACTGGCCGCGCGCGATCATGTACTGTACGGCGCGACGCACGCTCGTCGTGGAGACGTGCTCCCAGCCGCCGATGTACAGTCTGGTCGACGTTTCTAGGGACTGGGAATGTTATAACTTTTATATCAAAAGAGATTAAATGTATAGGAAGAGGAATAATGGAGTGAAGGAGAATAGGAAGTTGAATAATAAAGATAAAGGGAGAGTATGATAAGAGACTGACACATTGACCATGACTCTCTACTGATACCCGCCGCTGTAGAGCCTGGTCATTATTTCTAGGGACTGGAATGAGATAATATGTAAAGGGAGAAAACTTACAATGAGAGAATGGAAGTAAGTGAAAGAGAGACAACATGAAAGAGTACGTCATTCAGAAGGTGGTCGAACGAGTATGACTAGCACGTGGAGGTACCATATTTAAAAAAGTTAAAAAGAGAGTGACGTCGATGTTTTTAGAGGCGGGGAATGTTATAACGTTTATATTAAAAGAGATTAATAGTATACTAAGTTGAATAATGGAGTGAGAGAGAATAAGGAGACGACGGGGTGAGAGAGAGTGTCATACTCTGTCATCGCCATCGACAACAACACATCGACCATGACTTTCTTATAATAAGCGCGCGATCATGTACTGTACGGCGCGATGCAAGCTCTTGGTGGACACGTGCTCCCAGTCGCCGCTGTACAGTCTAGTCGATGTTTTTAGGGACCGACATGAAAGTTTATGTTAAGGGAGACAAGGGACAGTGGGAGAATGAGAGTGAGTGAAAGAGACGTCATGAAAAACTATGTCATTCAAAAGGTGGTAGAACGAGTGTGGTTGGCCCGTGGAGTTAATAAGAGAGTGACGATCGATGTTACTAGCGACTGGGAATGTTATAACGTTTATCAAATGAGAGAGGAAGGTATAGGAAGGAGAATAATAAAATGAGATAGAATAGGAAGGAGACAATGGGGTGAGAGAGAGTTTGATAAGTAAATGTCACATGACTTTCTTATCATAAGCGCGCGATCATGTACTGTACGGCGCGACGCACGCTCGTGGCAGATGTTTCTAGGGATTGCTGACGTGATAATGTATAAAAATAGAGAAGAGATACGAGGCGGAAAGGCCGAGATAGGAAAAGAGACAGGCATTGACTAAATAAAAAAAGAGATTAGTGTTGGAAAAATTCTATAAATTATAGAACTTATAAATGATCTCTCTAACATTTTCTAAGTCCTCGGATTTTTATTTCTCGTAAATACGTGCAATGTTGTGTACATTGCACGTATTTACGAGTTATTTACGAGTATATACGAGTTATTACCGAATTTTCATTGTCATTATATGTAAGGATGTTATGATTGTTACCTCATGTTTCAATTTAGCTGAATATCTGCAAGGCAGGTAGATGTGAACGACGGTACCGATGATGAATATAATGTATCTTAGATCCAATTCGTACCCCTGAAACAATTAATCTGACTTTAATAGAAAATGTAATGTCCTAGGTCATTTGATTTTTTTGATCTTCTCAGTTGAGGTCGTGGTCTGATCCGGTGGTTGTGTAAGGAAAATACTTTAATTGTCACTTTGTAATTGCCCTGTAGTCGTTTAAAAAAAGACATTTCACTATAAAATATTTTTTTTCTATACTGATATCCCCACGTGACCTAATGTAAAATTCGCATTTTGTGAAATTACTAAATTGTGTTCGCATTCTTAAAGCGCGCCGTTATTAAGGGACGTAACATTAAAGTTTGTCCTTGTCGACACGTACAAGTATACGTACAAGTAATATGGATAAAAGACTAGATTGCTACAGGAACTAAATATATAGCAAGATGAAAAAAACGCCATCTACGAACAGTAGTCCGCACTAATTCGAACTAACAACGCAGCCCGCTTACTTTTGTTCGATACTTTTGTGACAGATGGCGCTAAAATCAAGACGGTATTGCGATCGCCACGACGATGTTTCACATCAATAATTGTCATTTCTTAATTTTCTAGACGATAGACTCGATTTGTCAAAATTTGGGCTTCCTTTCATTCCCACTGTGTGATATATTCATAATAAAATCTCACCTCAGTAATGTGGTACATACAGTTGCAAATTTGTATCATTGTGGCTATGAGAATGATGCCTAACCAAATGTTAAATGTATCTTGGATCAAATCGACGAATCTGTAATAAAAGAAATGAATTAGATAGAACAAATATTGTACAATGTTCAAACATTGTGCAATTGTTACGACTCTATATACCACAAACTGTTGTGCGTTGTGCGGTCGCATTTTTAATGCTCTGCCCACTGAAATCAAAGATACCTTTGTATTTATTCAAAATCAGACTTAAATCATGGTTAATTGACAAAACGTTTTATTCCGTTACTGAATATTTTAATTGGTCTCAAAATAATACGTGACTAATAAATAACTGACAGTGTATGTAATAAAATCTAATGTGATATAATAATAGTAATGTATACACATAATGAAACATGATTTGAATGTATCTATCGAATATATTATGAATCTATGTAATCTGATGAAATTATCTTTTTTATACAATAAATAATTATTATGATTATATGTGCATGTCATAACATGACTAGATATAATGGAACTATCTGTATCATATGAACCACCTTGTTTATACCTATATCTAATGACAAATAAATGAATACGAAATGAAAGATAAATACTAAATAAACAACCTGAAATACGTAGATTCATTGAAACGAGGTATTCAGTTTTTTTTTTATTTCTTAACAATCACAACTACTATTGCAAGATGGTAGAAGTAGTAAGGTTCGATTAGGGAGGTACCACCACAGCTATTTGTACCGTGACGCAGATCTTGCGTTTCGGTGGGAGAGTGAGGTTGCTGGTCACTTTCATATGAAGCGAACATCTTAGTCCTCGGGAGTTGCTACTCCCGAGGACTAAGATGTTCGCTACGCATCTGTGATCGACTTCAAACAGAACCCCTGTTCTATATGAAGGTGGTAGAATTCTTTGTGGTTCGACTCCGGAGGCGCCACCGCCACACCAATTTCTGCCTAATAACAGTAGTGTTTTGCGCAGTTGTGTTCTGGTCTGAAGGGTGTGGTAAGGGAGACATACTTTTTCGAGGCATTCCATCTTAGTCGTCAGGGGTAGCAACATCTGTGACTAACCTTAGACTTTGATTTTACCTAGGGTTGATTATAGATGTCCATGGGCGGCAGTAGCCAGTTACCATCAGGTGGTCTGCATGCTCGTTTGCTACTTCAGTCTGATAACAAAAGTTTTTTTGCTATTTAAATCTGGAAATGTATAATTGCTTAGGAACGTATATATTCACACATATTTACTTACTCAAACATCCTATTCTGCTCCTTGATAACACCGACCAACTTCTCATGTATCGCTTCCTTCGTCTTCTCCTTCAAAGCATCCTCGAACGCTTTGCAATAGAGCTCCATTTTTAGGCAGGCGTGGTTTATACAAAGCCCAAAGAAACCGTCGTATCCCGTGAAGTTTATAACGTAGAACACGGAACAGTACATCATGTAGCCGAACATGATCTCGAAGTAGGGTGAGTTGAAGCGGTCCTCGGGGTCAGCGAAGGGCTTGTTCAGATCGTGGATCATGTACTTCGTTGGTTCGGATTTGAAGAGGAAATTGTAGATGTTCATAACCGTCGCCATGATGGGGAAGGTCATGACGCAAGTGGCCACGGTAATCGCCCAGCATCTCTCGCTGTAGAAGAGGTTGTTTTGGATGCTGGTGTCGACGATCGCCTTGTAGGAAGGTGGTAGATTGTTGTACATGGCGTAATCTCGGTCAATCTCGTCTATTATCTGTTTGCCTGCTACTCGCTTGTAATGCATTATTAACATCTGTGAACAGTTTGATTGGTGGAGATTGATATCATTAGATCGCTTGAGACATAAGAAAATAGAAATAAGCAAGAGACATTGATCATTTGTAACTTTCGTCGTTCGATTCTGGGGGTTCCACTCGTTTGCGATAGCCAAACAAAAATTCTAAAAATATTTGAAGTTACTTTTATTACTTATTCTTTTGGGAGGCCGCAAGCATATGTATTTAAGGAACTCCTTAAGTACGATTGTCTAAAGCTTGAACTAAGTTTCTATTGTTGTAAACAGCGCCATCTATGCGACGGATGAAAAAGGGAAAGGTGCACATAATAGGTTGTGAACCAAAAACGTAACGAGGTCATTCGATGACTAGATTTTACTTCTCATATTTTTCTCATACCGGGCGCCTTATATGAAAATCGATTCTTAACGAGTAAACTAAAAAAAAACAAAATATCACAAGGACCATCTTGGTAACTTCTTCGTTCTTACCTTACTAAAACCTCCCAGGAACGGTCCAACGACCGTGCAGTGTCTGATGATATTGATGATGTCCCGTGCCAACAAACACTTATAAACGTCCACAGTGACCATGAAAGACACCGGCACGATGGTCAGTAGCGAGATGACTGAGAAAAATATGTATTAATTATTTCATATATAATCTTCACGTCAACATATTATTGTCCCGTTGCCAGGCACGGATCTCCTCTCAGAGTAAGAGGCGTTTCACATAGTCCACACATGTTTGGTGTTTTTTCCTTCTTTCCTCTCAGTCGTTTCTTAACGGTTTATGCGAGAGCTCTCCTTCACAGTCGGCATGCATTGGCGACTCCTCTGGTGTTACAAATGTCTAAGCGACGGTGACTACTTTCCATCAGGTGGCCCGTCTACCTTATCGTTAGGTTAGGTATAATTATATATTATTATATTGAACAAATGGAGCGGTCATCATACCGGTCTGACTGACACGCAAGGAACCCGGCCCGGAACTCATCATCCCCGACCGGGCAGACATCTCTGACCGGTCGGGGATGATGAGTTTAGATGTCTGTTCTGGATCTGGGTGGTTGTGTATTCGTCTGTGTGTCTGTTCATGGCACCCACTACACAGGTGGCTACACTCATGGCTACGCTCATAGCCATACACAAAAATCCTAGTGTGGGGCTATAAGTGTAGAAAGCGTTTAAGCGTTTTTTTCCTTAATGTTATAATGTAATGTTACGGTCATTTGATTGTTTTGTTTAACTGGGCAAGCAGTTACCACATAAGGGCACGACAAATACTATAACCCGTGGTTTCCTTGTTTTTGTATATAATGTCGTGTTTCCATGGCATCCACAGCACAGAAATAACTCTAGATGCTCCACGGCTATGAGAGTAGAAAGCGTATTATTTATCATTATAACATAACGTTTTCTTTGAAGAAGTATGTTTTAAAGATATAAAAATTTAAGCATTAATTGACTTACAAATGCAAATTATTCGCCGTTTTTCCCTCTTCGGATTAGGGTATATCATGCCGAGGCCCATCGCGAATGTTATTATTCGGTACGTTTCGCGGAAATTCTTGTATCGAATGTGTTCTGTACCTGAAATATATATAATTTAGTTTAAATGAGCTTCTGTTTCTACCCGACTGCGTTAGACGGAGGGTAATGTTTTTCGAGCGTATGTATGTTTGTATGTTTATTTCTTTGGCACGCGCTACAGCCCAAACGGCTTGACGGATTGTGACGTATGACATATCATTAGAATCATTTCAATTTTGAGAGTGACATAGGCAGAAATAGGTGTGGTGATGGTGCTTCCGGAGTCGAACCACAAAGAGTTCTACCACCTTTAAGAAACGATTGATTGCCTTCAGTTTCAGTTCATTGTTTTTACCCTACCATTGATTTTGAAACATTCTTCATTGATGCTCCGCTCCTGTTGGTCTTAGCGTGAAGATGTATAGCCTATAGCCATCTTCGATAAAAGGGATATCTAACACCGAAAGAATTTTTCAAATCGGACCAGTAGTTCCTGAGATTAGCGAGTTGAAACAAACAAACAAACTCTTCAGCTTTATAATATTAGTATAGATTAATAACAAAAGTTTTAAGCAGTCGGGTTCGGATCTGTTTTAAAGTTTATAACGATGTAACTAGTTATCAGAAGTACGTTTTCGTCTATGGAAATGTTAATTCATAGTTTGTATCAGTGTTGACTACACAGTAAGTTGGCTGGGAGACTCTCCTGCCTGTAACGCGGTTTTTTATTCCTACAACCATAGGTGTATATAACGGGGTTTGGGGTCGTTATGGGGTCTGAATCGTATAATCTCCTTAGTATCCGTCTCCTTAGTATAATCGGAAAAAGGAAAAATCTTAACACATTCTTTTAACGACAAATTTCGTAGTCTATTTATCCCGATTTCTTTCTTAGCATAAGGTGAGAAAAAAAAATTGTCTCTGTTTGTCTCCTCCCTTAAGGAAGCTATAGCTATGCTATAGACCTTCACCATTAATAGGAAGAGGGGGAGAAACTTTTATACGCTACTGTTGGAGGTACGTGAAAAGTGATAAGTACCTTTTGGACAGTGCTATTTTGTAGCGTTCACTTTTTATTGAAAATGGAAAAATAAAAGTCTGAAACCAATGGGCGTAGTGACGTAACTGAAAAAACGCCATCTTCAAATAGCGAAAGACATCGAAATTATTGAGTAGAGTAATAACTCTCCTATTGAGAGATTTTTATTTTTTATTTTTATAGTATGGAAGTAGCAAACGAGCATGCAGCCCACCTGATGGTAAGTGGCTACTGCCGCCCATGGACATCTGTAA
>MOOZ01001706.1:193464-206743 GCA_002930495.1 Cecropterus lyciades | reverse complement strand
TCTTAATTACATAATAATTGTTGAACATACTTCCGAAATGTGACGCTTCCAGGACATGTGGTTATCAATTGTTAGTCCGAGATATTTATAATTTGTAACACACTCTATTTCTTTACACTGACATTGTTCAAAACTTTGGTGGAGACAGTCAAAGGTATGACCCCGTATACTGATTGTCACACCCGGCACATTCATATATGGTGAATGTGTATGCATGCATTTGGTCTTGTTAAGGTTTATTATGATCCCATTATCATGAGCCCTTTTACTAATATTGTTAAAGTCCTGCAGTACGTTGAAAACGGCATTATTAATATCTTTATCCGCGTACATAAGGCAAGTATCGTCGGCATACATATACATACGACACGTTTATACAACATTATATAAGCTGTTTACATGCATAATGTACCATATCGGTCCAAACACCGATCCAGTTCGTTACTGATACCTTTATCTGTCTATTTGACAATGTTAGTTCCAAGTTTCATGAGAATGGAGTCGGTAGAAGTTGAGTTAGCCCTAATTATGTAAACAGGGGGAGTGATGGTAATTTCCTCCCCATAACTTGAAGAGTTTACCATCCGACCACACCTATGTCCAAAAAAGAAAATTCCGTACTGAAATTTCCCATCAAATGAAAGAAAAAAATAGAAATAGGTTCAGAAACTATTCTATCTATACACTTGAGCTATTCAAGATTATAACAAATCATATTTTTCCGGGAAAACTGCCGAAACTTTTTCAATTTCCATAAAAAAGTGGGACCCCCTGTGAAACTAACCGCATCGATGTGAAAATAAGATTTATAGAATAGTCTGGGCCTGCAATAATTTCGAACTACACTGGTACTATCATTAGGCAAAACCATGAGGTTTTGACTAGTGGTAGTACTAGTGTACCATCGCTACAACTATTTGAAGCAATTTTGCGCTTCGGTGGTATAGCCCGATGATGCCGGTCTAATTATACATGTTGTGACCATCATAGTCCACAGGAGTGTTATCTGTTATCAACTTCAGGTCTTTTACCTTTTCTATATAGTGTTTTCTACAGATAATCATTGGCAAAAGTGACCATCAACTAACAATATCAACTAAGTGGATATATCTGCTCATGTGCTACTCCAATAATCTATACAATGCTTTTAAAGTCATTGACTGTTGAGCTATTAAAAAGTATGTTTTAATTGTATTTACAACTGACAGAAAATATAATGAAACAATGAAATGGAACGGTGTCCACGTATCATAATAACAATACTCGTATTACACTGCAAATTGCGACTTTAAACTGAGCTGTGCAGTAAACTGTTTTAAAAGCGTATTTCACACGTATTTTCATTTAATGGGACAAGCACGTTTTATAAATACGTTCTGTATGAGTTCAATGTAATGTTATAATGATATTATGAGAAATGTATTTAATTCGCAATTGGTATTCTGATTGTGAAGTAAAAGAGAAAATATATGCTGATATCATTACCGTCACAATGATATGTGACAACTGTAACATATAATCACGAAAATCTTCGGTACATCATCAAACCACAGACATTATTTTTAATGTCAAAGTAATGTGCTGTACACATATTAGAACTGATTGTTAATTAAAGTAGCAAACGATCAATCATTTCACTACAGAGGTTTGCCACAGATGCGTTGTTTTGTGGACTAAGTTGGAACGCCTAAAGATAACGCCTAACATATAAGTATGTCTGTCCTTACCACACTCATCACGCTAAAATACGGCAAAACTTAACAGTGCTGACATTAGATAGAAATAGATGTTGTGTTGTAGCCCCCGTGTCCAAACACAACATACGCCTGCTAATAAGTGGTTACTGCCGCCCAAGGATACATGCAAATCACCAACTCCACATGGAAATGGCTAATCCTTCAAAAAGACTTGTAATCAAAACATCTTTATTTATAAATCCTTATTAAAGCTCTGTATTGTTCAACTGAATTTTAAAATGAAACACCACTATTGTTTATTATTAATGAAACCTCTTAATGAGTTTAATCTATTGTTTCTACACGATTTAATAAAACGTTCCTAGGAAGTATCAAACTATCCTCATAAAAAGGCGATTAAACTAAAAGAGTTCTCATTCGGCAGGTAGACTAAACTGAGAGAACATCCAGTATATAATTCCTTCAGGAAGTTTATGTTTTCGTGTTTAATTTATCAGTAAGTTACTGGTGACGTATTTTAACCATATGTTTTAAAATTTCTATCTTTAATTCTTATATCTATAAAAATGGATATAAGATAAATATATAATATATTCCATAAATTTTATATGATACACGTTACAACGAGTACATTGGGAGAGATGACCGTGACCAAATCAATAACATTTGCAGGTGGTAGAACTTTTTGTGGTTCAACTCTGGAAGCACCACCGCCGCACCTACTAGTAGTTCTGCCTAATAACATTAGTGTTATGCATTGCTGTATTCTGGTCTGTAGGGTGTGGCAAGGGAGATTATATACTTATCCGAGGCATACCAACTAAGTCCTCAGGGGTAGAAACGGATCTGTGGCTAACCTCTTGTAAGTCTCTGAACTTATCTGGGGTTGATTACAGACGTCCATGGGCGGCAGTGGCAACTTACCATCAGCTGGACTGCATTCTCGTTTGCTACATGCATATTATAATATAAAAAAATGTTATCCGTGTTTAATAAATGTGCATAAATTTTCTTTTTTTACATAGTATTACATACTAACTTATCTCACGTAAAATTAAACAACGTCCCTTAAAAACTTGACATAAACCACTTCCGTCGAATTATGTTAAGAGAACCTGATTTAAATTCGTAGCGAGCGCATTCTGACGCGTTGATTTAAAGCCGTCATTACTTACATCAAAGCGTGATTCCGGCGCACTGTTCCTTAGTTACATTGTTTATGTAAAAGGTTTAATTGAAAGTTATTTTGATGAGAAACATCCAAAGGCGCAAGTAAACTTGATTGTTGGCGTTGCGATCACCATGCCGTTTTTATTTTAGCGCCATCTGTTATACATTTCAGAACTGTTAAGTATCAAACAAAACAGTCCACTCACTGCGGTGTTAGTCGACTTAGTGCGGTGTACTGGTCGTAGATGGCGTAATTTACACTATGCAATATATTTAATTCCTGTCACAATATTGTCTTTTATGCATATTACTTGTACGAACACGTATGTCCCGTGACGGCCATTTTCCTGTAATAAATGAAATTCGTTAGGTATTTGTAGGTTTATATCCGCCCCTACTGAGGTCATACCAGGATGCCGGTCACTCTGCTACTTGTTTACGTATTTTGATTAGTCTAATTAGGTGGTTATTTGTAAATACTCATTTAGACCTGCCATTTCTTATATTAAATCGTTATCCTAGTTCTCTTTCGTCATTCTCGCTCATAGACGCTCGCTTTATGTAAGTAAGCGAGCGACTATGAGCGAGAATGACGAATGGTTTTGTAAAAAAATAAATTGCGTAGAGTCTTTTCATTAATCTAATTCATTGGGTATTTCTAGGTACCGCTTAAGATTTCATCTTACTTATATCAGGACTCAATACATTGAATAGTTAATCATACAATTGAATCGTTTTGTAAAATATATTTTAGACACAATTAAATTTTTGTTATTTTTTTTTGCATCAAAATAAATGTATATTATATATTTAAGAAAAAGCTTTTATTTCAATGCATTGAAAAGAAAAAGATAAGCTTCACAGTACTCAAACCTATTATTTTGTTGCATTGTACACTATTATACGATAATAAAAACTTGTCGCGAGATTTTCCAGATTAGACTTATTCAGATCTAAGTCCGTGACTTCCAAATTTATTGTAATAAAATTTAATGGCTAATTTTTCTCATGATTTAGTCGTTAAATTTTATCAAAAGAGCAAGGGGCAGTTCCTGACCCAATTGAATTAATAACCTTTACCGATCAATACGTTTTTAGCATCGTTGGGCAAAGCCTGGTTTCAAACATTACTCTACGTATTGTAGACACCAGGATTTCCCCAGTTATGGGAAGAGATATTCTTGTTCTTGAATTCAGGACTCTAAGACCTCATCTGCAGGATATAAAAGGGATATCGCTCCAGGGAACAAAAACTCATAAACCTACATAAAATTTTATGAGCGTTGAATTTAGATTTGATAATAACATATTCATATACGCATTATTTTATATAAGAGTACTTTCTTTTGTCTCTTAATTTTTCAGGTTTCATTTCAAGAAGGAACAAGATCGCTGAAATTATATTCAAAAATAGGAACAAACCACAGTTAAAATGGTCACAACTGCCTAAGAAAATTTTGCAATAAACCTAGGTAATTTTTCGAAAACCTTTTTCTGAACAAGTCACTTTTCATTCTCCGCACCAAGGTAATGCCGTTGAACAGCGGGCGGTTGAATTTGCATAATCAGCGCGCGGCTTTGTTTTCAAATATTGAGCAACATGTTGAGCACAAACATGTGGTAACTTTTGCGTTCTTGAAATGATTGTTTTTCGCTCTAAAAACATTTTTCCTCCCCTAGTTCATCAGGGAATTGATGCCGTGTGAAGTGTAGCTTGTAGTAAACTGATTCCTAAAACACTCCCTAGTTTCTGTTGTGGTAGTAAGACGTAGACAGATGTAAAGTACCTATAAATATCGCAGTATCGTCGCCTTGAAACCGCTATTCATTCTACCTTATTATTGGACACTTCTGTGCTTTGAACTCAAGACGAAGGAATCTTAATTTATGTATTTTATTTGATACTGTATCATAGATGTGCATAGAAATACTTGGTCCGCCGTCATACATATTCTATCATCTTGCAAATGAATAATTAATCGATGAAGATTTTTTTAAAGCTATATTTAAAGTTATGTTACATATATTTCTGCTACTTTTGAGTGTTTGCGTCGTTTTGTTTATGATACGTACTACATAGCGGAGGTGAGTGGACATTGGTAGCAAAAAGTGTTATAAATATTTATCAAACTTAATTCTTTCTATATACTCACACACACATATAAACTAAATTGGAACGATTTGCATATGTATCAGAACACAGCAGCGTTAAGCACTGTTAATAGGCAGCAGTACCACCGGAGTCGAACCAAAAAAGGATCTACCATTTTTAATTATTACATGAAGATTACAGTTGTCCATAGGCGGATGTGGTCTTCTACCATAAGGTGGACTGAACTCTCTACAACGCTTGTACCTATTCTTTCTATTTCATAAAAAAAATCTGAATATCGCGTGTAGTATTTTGAAACAGGGTTGGTGTACTTCCAACAACGAATTAACGATTGAATTACTCAAGTGCGCCCGAACGTTCCCAATTACCGAGAATGGAGGCGGACGTAATTAGATTATATATTACTCGAGTGTACAAGTAATGTGAATGTGGCTTTTTGTGTACAATCGTATACAAAGAGAAATTTCGATAATTTAAAACGGGCTTTTTTATTATTGTAAACGTGTAACTTAAAAAGGACCCTGGAATCTCCAACGCACCGCAACGCAACCGTAGCCCTTTGAGCACGTTGCCTCATCGGGTTCCACCCAGTGAGCGGGTGGGCTCACCGCATCATCTAATCTTTACGACGGTATGCGACCTCACATACCGCCGTCTTTCCCGGGGTCGGCTTGCTGGGGAGCTCCCGAGTTTGCCGCCCGCAACCCCGGAAACCGCCTTTTTAGTCGCCTGTTATGACAGGCAGAGGATACCGTAGCCTTATTCTAGCCCCGGATCTACAGTAATAGGTAACTACGGTCTATGAACATCAGTAATTAACCAATTAACAAAAATCTACCAACCAACAGTAGAACAGTGTTCAACCTAAAGCCAAATGCGTTGCCACTACCAAGGATTAGATCGTTTTTCATCTTTACTTCATTGAGCCTGCCTCGAGATCGAACCTGGAACTTTTGATGTTAGTTTGTTTATGACAGCCGCTGTATTGCGCGGGTCGCTTAAAGTAATACGCATCGTTCCTCTGAGCTGTTTCACAAGTTTGTGTTCTTCATGGTTCACAATTAGTTTTATCAGTATTTAAATTTTGCTTTCGGGTAACATTGGTAGTATGTCTTTGGTGTATGTTTCTGGTAGGTGGTAGAACCAGTGTAGTTCGACCGGAAGTACCACCGCCACACCTATTTTTAGCGTGAAGCAGTTCTTGCGTTTCGGTGGAAGGATATGGCTCACATATATATGAGGCGACCATCAGTCCTCGGGAGTAGCAACGCATCTGTAATCGACTGCAGATAGAACCCCTGTTCTATATCTGAAGTTGCTTACAGATGTCCATTGATGTCCAAATGCAAGATCGTAAGCGAAGTTACTAAGATTTGTCGGGAAGATGTTGGGAAGTTCAGATCAATAGTATCCCATAGAAAAACATTAAAAAAGTCAAAATTTACTGGGATTCAATTCTAATAAATGAAAAAATGTGCAGTCGGGAGACCGTCGTCAGGAACGAAGTTCCTTGCGTTTTTTTTTTTCAATTCCGAATGTAATTCAAAACGAAATGTATGTATATGTATATTTCAAATTTTATTTGATATTACTTTTCAAAGAAAAAAATGTATGCTTCATTAGATTTTTTAATCATACAAGTCCTTTTTTTTGCGAAAAATGTATTTATTAAATCTTCCTATGACATGTGCTACAGTTTATTTCCTCTCTTACCTAGAGCTGAAGATAAATCATGAAACTAATTATTTATTCAGACCCAGTTGCCAAATGTATCATCACACCTACTGACGTACCTCTTAATATCAGCTTCAGGAGCCGGCGCCTGGCGTTACACACTAAATTAATTATGTCCCTCGCTTGGCATTAAGATGAAATTCGAGATAAAGTCTCGAGGATACACTTGTAAAAATTCTCTTTGATCTCACAAAACAAATCTTAATTACGCAATTTTGCTCGAATTTTCTTAAGAAGGTGAATAAGATTTCTAAAAGAAATTGCTATACAAATGATACCTTAGACTCTATGAACTTTTTACGTGCCTATTATCATATCATCATTATCCTATTATTATATATATATTATCATCATAGATTTTAGATCCTATTTAAAATAAAAAGCTTCAACTATATTTATCTATTATTATGGCCTTAGACGGGTACAATATTAAATTTAAGCACGGTAGCAAAAAAAACTAGTTTTAAGTTTTAATTTATGTTTAATTAAATATTGTTTTGCGATTATTTGTTTACGAATGGTTATTGTCGAGCATATTTCTCATTATTTCTTAAATAACTTAATAATTATTTATGCCTCGTCTAGAGTCAAAACTTTTAAAAATTTTATGATATTACGACGCTGCTACAAGCTTAGTTTGACATCTAATTAAATTATGATTATACGCCGTGTTGACGCTTCAATCCCTTTTTAATATTTAAACACTACTACTGCCTTACATTTTCTTTAAGTATAAATAATTGATAATCCTTCTCCTAAATTTTTAGGGTGTGATTATATCCGTATGAATGGAAAAACACGCGTACAATAAAATTGTACGCGTGATTTTTCGTTCTCTGCTTATTTCGTTCGCTGCTTGATTGCTTACTTTGACGCAATTTGTATATGTCGAAGCCTTCAACTTTGAGTAATTAGAGCATTTGACTGTAGCACTGCGCTAATGCAAATTAAATCCGGATCCATCCTATAGTTTTGACGACCCGCGTGGTGGAGCGGTCACTATACCGGTCCGACATGCAGTGGGTCCCGGGATCGATTCCCGGCCAGACAGATATCTGAATGATTAGTTTAGATTTCTTTTCTGGGTCTGGGTGTTTGTGTACTTGTCTTTGGATGTCCACGGCACCCACAACACAGGAGAAAATTCTAATGTGGGGCTATGAGTGTAAAAAGCATTTTTTGCATTATTTTTTGCAATTATTCATTGCTTTGAAGATCTGTTCGTATTCCATTATAAAGAATAAACATCGTTATATCAATCCATTTAACTGAAATTGAGGAAAAAATCTTTGGACGCTTGTAATAAAGAGCGATTTGAAAACCAATGAATCACGAAGGCAGGATGCAAAAACAGGGAAATGTACAATGTACAAATGTACAGATGTAAATGTACAAATTGAGCAGGAAAGTCGATCCTGCGGGAAGGCTTGGAAATTAAGTACTTGAAAGTCATCGACTAAAATAGCAAAATACATTATCTCTTTAGACTTACAATAAAGTCTTTAAATTGTATTGTGGTGAGTATATTAAGTTCTGTAAAAACCTTTTCAAACGTGTTTGAAGTAAAACATTCCGCACTTGATCAGCGTGATGGACTAAATTCTTCTGTTAGTAACAAAGCTGATAATGAAGATTACCACTGAGAAATGTTTCAGTCTCATACACCGGATGGAAATGGAAACTAAACTGAAAATATCAACAAACTCCTCTCCAGACATTAGAAATGGGTGCAGACAGTCGTCCTGCCCCTACCTAATCAGATTGGTCATGTTTGTAAATTAAGTATCATTTTCTGTAACAGTCTGATGTTCTGCACTGCAATTGTCAATGCTCCGAGTTGGATTAGGGCTGGATATAATATGCTGCTGTTTGTAACGACAATGCGATAACTGAACATCAAAAACAATGTCGACACCATTTGGGTACCGGTTGAAAAAAATAGCCAGCCATATAAAGACTGTTAAGTCTTTTCACACACAGTACTTATTTTACTATTGCAGATGTTTACGATATGAAATACATTGTAATTTTGGTTTAGTTCTATTAAAATCTTTTTCAAAGTAACTTCGGCAATTTGACCGTATAAATGCTTTCAATTGACTTATCGGAATGAAATTGCGTATATTAATTAAATGTGCCATTACAATTGTAATAGTGAGGTAACTGTGACATGATTCGATGGTGGTAGAACTCTTATGGTTCGACTCCGGAAGCACCACCGCCCCACCTATTTCTGCCTCATAACAGCAGTGCTATGCGCTGCTGTGTTCTGGTCTGGAGGGTGTGGTAAGGGAGACATACTTTTCCGAGGCATTCCATCTTAGTCCTCAGGGGTAGCAACGCATCTGTGGCTTACCTTACGTGAGACTTATCTTACCTAGGATTGATTACAGATGTCCATGGGCGGCAGTAGCCACTTACCATAAGGTGGACTGCATGCTCGTTTGCTACTCCCATAATATAAAAAAAATGATATTACAAACAAGACCGTCTACAAAGTATCTAACTCGAATCAGTGTCGATAGGTAAATAGTAAACATAAACTGTGACCTTCACCAAAGCCTGATATTAGAGCAGCTCCGCAGAGCACTTAACTCTTTCATAACTTACAGCAATCATATCATGTTTCGGCTCTGATAACTAGATAATTACGTTAATAGTGATCATTGCCGACTATCAATAATGTTCATGTGAGTGTACTCGTAGGCACATGTATTTGTGCATGTGTATATATGTGTTCGAGTGTCAGTATGAATACGCGAGTGTGTGTATGCGCGTGTGAATGTTGACGCGCGATAAGTTATAAAACATAAACAATGTAAAAAAAGAAATAAAATATTTTGCTCTAAGCGTCGTCGCGGTGGGGTTCGCTAATTTATTTAGTAAGTTAAATTAGAGCATGCAAAATATTTTAAATTATATAAGAACTAAAATTTCAAGGCCTCAGAGGCATTATACTGTTTTATATTTTGTTTTTGTATTTTATTGTAAGCAAACCTTTATGTTTTTATGAGAATAAAATTCTTTAAACCTATTACTACTACTACCAGTATACTACTACAACGGGCAACTCACTCAGAGGTCTCCGGTTACGTTCCTTTGGTGATCCCGGAGTCCTACGCAGCGCCGAGGACGGCCACCGGGGGGTTTTAGTGCGGTAAAAATCCCACATAACCTGGCGTCGCTTCCACGACGTCAGGTACCTTTTGAAGGTTTCCCCTCGAAAACAAAAAAAAGTATGCTACCACTAACCTAGTGGGCTTCCAACGCGACGACCTAGGTATGATTTTTTGCTTTTTAAATGAGTCTGAAGATTTTAATTTTATTACATTTTTTTCGTGTGTACAACTATTTAATTACTGCCTTATTAAATTGTCTCATAGGGTTTGTTATAGTGTATCTAGCATACATACATGTCGCTGATAAACCTTTCTGGTTTCATAGTAATGATAACCTCATTACGTGAAATGTTATATGTACGCTAGGTTTTAGTTCAATAAATTATGCTTATGATTAAATTTGATTTATGTTGGAATATATTCTATTATAATATGCTTTCTTTACTGACGGTCACCCAAAGCATAATAGTGTAGGTATTCGTAAGTTAATTTTGTGACGATATCTCGAAATCGTGTTACAAAAAACTCTAGACGAAACACGCCCTTACACAAATACGATTATGCCTTTGTGTTAGACGCGGCTGCTCCCTTATTACGTCTGGACAGAACTTGGATATTCATTATTATTTATTCAGAGTTAGGTTTTGTTTGGGACGTAAACAAATAAGCTGGATAGCCTAGCACTTCGACCATTTTAAGGGTTAAACACATAAGTTTCGCTTGGGATTGCAATTCTTTTATGAAGATAAGGGTTGATGGAGGGATCGTTCTGAATTCAAAAGAATCACGAGAATGATTCAGAGTAGTGTTACAAGCAATAGACAAGTAGGTGGAAAAGATTTACATTTTGTTATTATCACGGAATATGTTATACAAACAGTTCGTACAAGCATATTATAAAAATTATGTATACATAGAAGACAAAGCTTGGGACTGATCAATAATATATACTTCAATGGTTAATTGTCAAAGTGTAGCGTATCTTGCCAAACAAGTCTCTGTTTAGTCAAATGTAAGGCAACATACTGGAGCTAATTTTTGTTGCCCATGTAATAATCAAGATGGTTAAAAAAGTATTCAAAACAAAAACACAAACCCGCTGAGTTTCTTGCCGGATCTTCTCAGTTGAGGTCATTTTCGGATCCGGTGGTAGTGTAAGAAAAAATATTGTAAATGACAATTTGTAAGTGCCCCCGTAGGCCTATGCAAAATAAAGACATTTTATTTCATTTCGTTTGACACACAACAACACAGGATGCACATATAGAAATCCTTGCAGTTCTTACCACGACAACTTTACGTATCGAAGGGTATTAAAAAATTCTGCTTTACTCGTATATTATTCGATTCGATTGCCAATAACTACAGAAGCGCGAAAATTTTATTTTGAGAGGAATGTCGTCACTTGCTATTGCGACGAAGACATTTGCAATATACTGTATGTTGACAAATAGTTCGTGTCGGTATGCAAATGACGTTGGATCGTTTGAACATCGATCTCGTCCTTTGAGCTGAATGACGGGAGATAAGGTTAAAAAAGGCATCTTAATAACAATAATGCTTTCTACACTCATAAACCTACACTAGGATTTTTTTGTGTAAGCACCTTGGACACCCAGAACCGAAATATGAATTCGTTTACCGTTTCGTTACCGGACAGATACCCGGTTGGGGATCGAATCCGAAACCCACTGTTTGATAGAATGGTATGGCGCTCGCTGAGCTTTTTCTATTATTAGCGACAGAATATCTAATGATAAGTCCTTATTTAGATAACTATACGTATGATTATGCCACTAATAAGTATTGTGGCACCCTCTACTCCAATAGTATATAATGATAATGGTATGGATTCAGTTTAGGCTCAGCATAAAATAAATATGACGCACTCACGCTATAAACATGCGCACAAATTCACACACACATGGGCATACAAACACAAATTACGCAGTATATAACTTTAGTATTATTTTATACTTGGCTTACTTTTATGATATGTTTATAGTTCTGTTACGGAGAATTGGACACCTAACACAGGCAAAATGCCTGTGTGTGTGTGCGCTCGGAAGGCTCAATCGATATTATATACAACTATTGGAAAGAAATCAATAATTTGTATTTCGTAGACTTTTTGTTTGTTCAATATTGTTAAACATAGAGTTGAGGTCGCTACCAGTTAACTCAAATATATTGCAATTTAGTAATAGAGGTTGGATTGGGAATTCAGTAGACTTTGTTACTAGCGTTGCCTTATTGATCGCAATGTTAGCACTACAGTATTTACTTACTTACTTACTTTACTTTAGTTACGTCTTCACATAGATTGTGTATATTTGTACAAGTTATTGGTATTGTTTGATATTAAACATAGTTTCCGTAACATTTATTAAAAACTACCGTCTTCCCATCGTGGCTCTATATGCATTAATTGATTATGCAGAAACTGACATGCTTCTCCTGCTAACTACTAAAATGCGTCTCCCTGGATTAAGACTTTTTATTGTTGAGTTGAAATAAAAAATATTTAAATTTCTTCTTAATTTAACCTAAAAACTACGAACAAAAAATTCCTATCCTAAAAATTTCAAATCGATTGGGTCGTTTTAGTATAGATAAGCACGCACTCACTATAAGCACTACAGCACTCAGAATAACATTAAAAAAGTGCAAAACAATTTGCAATTGGATTGAGGTATTGGCATAGCAAATTTTAATTACTATGTACTAAAAATATTAAATTTTATTTTTGTGTAAAGTTGCAATAAAATTTCCCAATCGTAACCATGTGCTTTGTATTTTCCGCAACAAAGATATTGGCGATATCGATACGTCAAACAGTATTGGTAGAACGTCTTAGGTAATACGCAAAGGGGCGCGATTATTTGAACATCGATTCCTCCCTCGGAAGGCTCGGGATGACTTATCGTTTAGGGCGTTATCACAATCGCGATTTATGAGCGTGTTTCCGAGTGATATCAACGTATTTGCATCGTTTGCTACACGACGAGGTGAGCAGGGCTGGGCGTAAAACATACTCGTATATATACGACTGAGATGCAAACTTGTAGCTTGATTGTTTATGAAATTGTTTTATTAAGTTGATTTTTATTGTGAAATAACATTAGTCTACTAATGTTATTTGACAATAAAAATGATAAGTGAGGCTAAATTAATCTTAAGGAGTTTGAACTATTAAACATTATTAACTCGGAACGTTTTTAAAATCCGGAGTCTGAATTGTTTTTATTCATATTCAAGACGGTTATACCCTGCAAAAAATACACATGGCAACATATATGGTTTTCTTATCCAATAACAATACAATAAGATCTAGCAATCTTGAAGATAACAATTTGTTAAGAGTTGCTGTAAGCACAATTACTCAATATTTACGCGACTCTTATAAGATCCTAAGGATTAAGTAATATATACACATTTGAAAGCAC
>MOOZ01001706.1:103756-116357 GCA_002930495.1 Cecropterus lyciades | reverse complement strand
GTGACTATCACCATTAAATATACTACATGCTCGTTTGTTATTTATAACTCACAAATCAGGAGAATTAAGATTTTTAATAGTTTATACTAGTCTACTACCAACATAATCCATATCATAAGCCGATTATTAATATCAATGCCCATTGTCATCTACAATTTAACTCTATGATACGCAACTGGATTAATATGAGTAAAGTGAGAATTATTAGATATTACTAATTTCAGCATATTCACTAAACTAAATTAACGACCTCGCTAATTGTATTACAGGCGGATTATCGCGAATTTGTGAACATATGCATCACTTGTACTGGCGTTATCTACCGTAATTATTAGTTGAACTGCAATCCGGTGTAAAATAGTAATATTTACTATAATAACTGGCTGTATTTTAGGCTAGCTCCTAATATATAGGTAATTTATAGGTACTAGTTGCCCTTCGCCTTTGCCTTCTAGTCGAAATTCGACCGTAATTTAACCCTAATAAAAATTATCTTTTTTTCTACTACAAAGTTTTTATACGTATTTTCTTGTGTACATTACTTTTAAGATTATTTTTTAAATTGTCATTATAGGGAAATGAGATTTAATTGAGTGAGCTGCATTTAAAAGCAATAACGCGTTATTTGACATACACATCTGACATATGACAATGTCAGCAACATGTTTATATTGTTACTAATGTATGCAATGATCTATTTATAATACATAATGTTTATTGTTTATTTAATTTTACTAAATATATGTTTATTTACTAATTTACTAAATTTATGTATTTGTAAATATTGTACATAAATATTACGTTCCTGATTTTTTTCTCTGCATGAACTTTAACGATACTTATTCTCATAATTCACAATATGAAATTACTGAAATCAAAAAAGAGAGATTTTATTAGCCAACGCATTAATTAAATATACAATAATTGCTTTAAACCAGCATTGAAATTGTTAATGCAGGTAGCTGCTGCAGGACTTTCGTTAATATATCTTGCTACACAATTTGTATAACATAAATTTGTATACTCAAGCGGTATTTCACGTGGTATTTTTTTAAATAAATGGGGCAAATGAAACTTTTCAGTAAGACCATTCTATATCTATGTCAGTACTCTGTCTATAGACAAAAGATTGAGTACATATGCGTGTAACAAATACGTGTGTTTGTGTATGTCAAATGCATAGATATGATTTCATGTACTTTATAAGCATTATTGCTGAAAAATATTAGCGTTTTGCACTTCTCCTACATAAAAACTATAAGTGTGCCGTCCGCGCATTTTTTGTAAAAAAGGGATCCAAAGTTTTTGTTTCACGTATTAAAATAATGATAACATTGGAACGCAACAGTTTGAAGCAAATATTGCATGTCGCACTAGCGCCACATACTGCTGACCTCAAAATTATGTCACTTAAAAAATAATCTTAGTATATTTAATTACCCTTCAAACGAAATCACAGCATCGCTATCTTGTTCCACAGAAGAATATTAATGTACTTCTGTAATTGAATTTGAAATAAAATATCTAAGGGTAAAAAAAATATAACTCAGTCTCTATTTTTTTACCCCGATGAAAAATGTTATGCGCCCTAAAATGTGCATTATTGAATGAAGCGCAAATTATTGCCTAATATCCGTTTCAGCAAAACCAATGTATTAAATAGGTCAAGTCTTGTCTTACAATCAGTTTTACAATCATATTTTACTACTATCTGAGCCCGCGGTTTATGAAAGATATTTTAATAACTGTGTAAAAAATTTAACCAATTGGACAATTATTTATAAAAACCCAACTTTATTATAAAAACCCGACTTACATAATTATAAANNTCAACAATTTTAGAAAAAAACAGGGGTAATGTTGAGGGTTTTATTTTTTTACGAAGAACCCTAAGTATTTTTGAAAAATAAAAGTAGCCTAAGTTACGCCTTATAATATCAGCTTTCCAACAGTGAAAGTCTCGTCAAAATCGGTCCAGCGGTTTCAGAGATTAGCCAATTTTAGTTAAAATTTTAGTAATTGCTGTTTTGTTATCAGTATCGTATATACTTCGATATGCATTTAGTAAAAAACTGTTATTTTGATATTACAAACAGACACTTCAATTTTATTTATATGTATAGATGTATAGATTTACTGTATAAGTCCCAGAATCCACCAAATCTGTCACGGATATCCTTTCAAGGAGGAGAAGTACAGCAAGCATCTGTCACGGGGATGACAGAGGGTTGCTGAACTCCTACCGGTTAAAACCCACAACGTGCCACGGATACGCTTTCATGATATTAGACTCCCCGATTTGGACTTCACTTAAGAATTATGTGACCCTATAAGAATTATTATACCTTTTTTTAATTTCATTTCGCTTCAGCTCACATTCTATCACAGCGGACATTATATCCCGTTAATTTATTTAATATTCGTTTTAAGTTTTAATCAAACAAACAATCTATCAGCCAATATTCCTGTTATAGACAGGACGTTACTCTCTCTTCCTGTTTTACGTGGCTTCAGCCGCCGGCCGTCATTTGTAAATTGTCAAAACGTGAATGGTTTTATGAGGCGTTCTGTTCTCACAAAATGTGGGAAGTATCTTGTAATGGAAGATTGCTGCGTAATATAGACGTTTGAACGGATGATTTGATTGAATACGCATTGGTTGAGCCATGTTTCATGATTATGTGAAATCGGCCTGAGAATTGGTTTGAGGGATAACAGTGAAAAAGCGTGGCGGTGGAGTTACATGTTTCACGTTATAGAAAAATTTAGATTAATCGTTATTATTTCTTTAGTCTCACAAACATTCATCCTATTTAGATCCCTTTTGGCAGAAATGTAAATTAAAATCCTGTCATACTCATTTACTATATATTATGGTCCCAAGGTTCCTGAATCCCTGAATATAGGTCATGTTCACTGTCACTCTTTGTTAGAGCTTCTTAAACTACACAAAAGTACGTTACATGTAAAATATTACTATTTGTGTAAAACTTTGTGACATGCTCGTTATTTATTTTCATTTATGTCAAAGGAGGAGTCTCAGGAGTCTCAGTGTCAGGGGAATGTCTCAGTAAGCTGTACTAGACCTCAAAACGGACAGTATGATTCATTTGAAAATTACAAATTCTCATAGAAATCTTCGAATTAGAAGTAATTAAAATGGTGCTAGGGCAATTCTCTAAATTATCATCACACAAATGTTGCAGACCATAGACGACGAACATTGAAATATAGGCTGGTAAATAGGTAAAATGTGTTCACACATTTCATTTTTCAACACTCGATAACTAATAAGTTAGTATGATATTTGATTTCTATAACTACACCATAGAAAATTAAAATATTTTCCACATGCTAGGCTTTCCTATATCTGCCACATACATAAATAAATATGAGTACAGTAACACCCGCACCGAGATCAGAAGTTTAAATTTATCATTCGGATGTTGCTTGGCCGGGAATCGAATCCGGAACCTTCTGTATTAAGTATTTATTTACTGGCTGTTTTTAAACAAGGTGAATTTTTCAAGTACAGTGAGTGGTCCGAAAGTAAATGGAAGAGCAAAAATTGCTCAAACGGGCCCATTTTGATAGAAACTAAATTAAAACACCACGTGAAATTTGCTTAAGACTGACTGTATTGTTCACATGTTACTGATACAATTTTCAAACTAAACCTCTTTAAAATTCCTACACCCATCACAGTGGTCGAATGCACACAATTCATTGTTATCCTTTTCCCTAAGTTATATTAAGGAGCTTATCAATAAAACTAAAATATGAGAGCTCTATTCATAATTAAAAAAAAACAATTCTTTATTGTATGTATCAGCCACGGAACAAGTCCCGGGGCGCCATCGGAAGAGAATCGGAGTCACGCGATTCCATTGCACTCTGCTCTCGTTTGCAAAGTGCAAACTGTTAAAAAATAGCACAGCTTACTAGCGAAACGACCGAGAATCTACAAATACAGCTTACGTAACCACTTTTTATTGATGACCCGCGTGGCGGAGCGGTCACCGTATAGGTCTGACACGCAGTGGGTTCCGGGTTCGATCCCCGTCCAGACATACATCTGAATGATGAGTTTAGATTATATTCTGGATCTGGCTGTTTGTGTTTCGTCTTTGTGTGTCCATGAAGAAATCCTAGTGTGGGGCTATGAGTGTAGAAATTGTAGAGTGAAAGTGCAACTTCTTACGTGTGTATAAAAACGTTTTTTGTGTTCAGAAATATACAAAGCATCATTAAACGTCTTTTAGGACTTTTCTCCTACAACAATTGTTAAACAATTGATATATGTATGAAAACCTTTTACAAGCGGAAATTATAAAATAACACATCGTAAAAATTTACTCTCATAATTTTCTTTAACGGGTAAAAATAAGTATAACTTAAAAAAATAATAGTAAAGTATATTATAACTGGGTGTATAAAATTTAAGTAACTTTCTGTGGTTTGACTTTGTCGCACCTATTTCTGTTTAAAAAAACAGTGTTAAGCGCTACTGTATTAGAAGGGATTGTATACTTTATCTGTGGTGTTCCAACTTTATCCTCATTATTAACATTTTGTAGATAAGAAGAGACAATTAAAATGTTTAAAACAAAGTACTATTTTTAGTGCTACGAAAATGAGTAGTAGACAGGATTGTTCCTCTTTCGTCCTTTGTCATTGATGCACAGAATTTGCAGGAGAATTTTTCGTCAATGCCGTCAGGAGAGGAGCCAATTTCCAGGAGTAATTTTAAAGGCTATACGGGTCGGTACAAAGGAGCGTGGATTTCAGTATCCAAAGACTTTATCAAGTATTTTTCCGTATTTTATGATAGAAAACTTTATTCAGTATTTTATGATAGAACCTTCACAAGCCTAAAATGAAGTTTTTGAAAAATGGTACTGCATTTTCAAAGTAACATAAAACATATACGAAAAGAAAATAAATTGAAGACATAAACACATCTGTACACGTATTTAATATACATGTACAGATGTATTAAAACAAAAACCATGTTACCATGTGTCTAACGGTAAGTTATCTTAGCTATCTTCATTCAAAAATTCTGTAGTGGTTTGAAATAATTATTCTCTACAAAGCTCTCAGTTGGCTCTAGAAAACTCTCTCAGTTGTCAAAGTCAAATCAAACGTATAGTGTAAAACATACAAATTATTTTCGATTATATTAATGAGGTTTAAAAAGAGTTCCAAATATATTTAAGCAATAATATTACATAATTTCTCAATGTTCTATTGAATTGTTTTGAATTGAATTGTTGCTTTAATCAAGGATGCAAAAGGACAGCCACTTCGTCTCGTATTAAGTTTAATAAGTAAGAACGGGTGCAACTACCCTATCTAATCTTTTTAACATATTCATAGTATGGTAGAGATCTCATCAACACAATAATATTCATCTTTAATCAATTTCAATCGAAACGAATCGAATTTAGGAGGTTTGATACGAATACAAACCATATATCGCTTAAATTTGGTTCGTCAATATGCAATACTGCGTTACTGAAATACAGAACTCTGATATTTTAGCGTACATCATATTATTTGACTGGATGAATATTGTGAATCGAATGCCAATTATGTGCATGCAGTTCACTTTCAACGAACAAATCACATGATGTCCAACATGACATGTCCAACATGTGATATGCGCGCGACAGAAACAAGGGCACAAAGGGAATGCGCCAGTTGACTGAGTCGATTTTATTCATTCAGTAAAAATTTAAACAGAACTAAATCCCCAAATAGGCGAATTAATGTTTTTATCGGGCATAAAACATTTGACACATTAACAATGATTATTATGCCAAAAACAGCGAAAGGTTCTATTATTAAGTTGTTACTGTGTTGGATTGTTAAGTTGTGGATAAGGTTTAGCATGAGGTAAAGTTGTTGACTATAACAACAATGTGATATTTGTTTCATGTTATTGTTGATTAAAAAGAAAATTAAACTCTGTAAGACATATATTTTTTATTAAAAAAGTAAATAATTTATGTACAAATTCATTGTTTGATATTTGTTGTACCATCTACAGAACAATTACGCATCCAGATGTGTTTGAACGGCGCGTTGTATCAACAGCGTGTACACAGTGGTTCTCAAACTCATTATGCGTTTCGCTCGCCTTGAAAATGGATTATTTTATAGCCAAATTTTCTAAAAGGATGATAATCGATGCACTGTAGTTGAACTTTAATTTAAAATATTTAAAATTATAAATCATTTATAGTCTTCTAATACGTTACGGAAGCTCTAAGTCTTCTTTGGGGGCTTCCAAGTAGTCCAATCTGAAAGATATATGGTCCTTTTTACGGAGCTCGAAGAAGTAGACACGGAATGTTCTTCCTGAGGAGTAGTCATCACTTCACAAGGCACACGCGTTAGCACGCTTAATTAATGTGCAATATATTAGCGGCACAATGGCATATGGACGTTCCGTATGTACTCTCCCAGTGGAAGTCGACGGCAAACTGGCAACAAGAAGCGACCCAAAAGAGCAATGTTGGTAAAGATTACCCACATACATGCTTATAAGGATTAAACAGAAATGCCTACCTATCTCCTCAATATATTCACTACCATTATGTATTTTACCTATTTAGAAATAGTTTGGGGCTTTTAATCCACTATTGTAGCTCCATGATCGTAGAAACTTCTTTTATTTTTATGTCAGAACACTTTACCACTGTAACGGCTAACAGGTCTGTATATTCAGAATGATCGTGAACATTCTACGTTTCGTGTCCAAAGGGTTTTCATTTTCTGTGCCTACTACTGTAACCCTATAACGTACCTACTAAAAATACAATTTCAGTAAGAATTTATCCTAAACCTACAGTCCTTACAAGTTATCCTTTGTCGTGCTGAGAAAGGTTTAGTATTTGCCTAAAGGGTGAAAAGGCGACGGGAAAATTCAATCAGCTAAAATGGCGACAAAGGCATAGTCATACTGCTTTATAGTCGGAAAAGTAGCAGTATTTATTTAGCCTACGAATAAATGTCACGTTTGTTTGAATAATTTCCAGTGTATAGTTATGTTGCTATCCTTGAGGAATATGTTGAAATGCTTCTTGTATGTGGATCTCCCATACCATATTTTTACTACCAAACCAGTGCAGAGCAGCGCTGAAAACTGCTATTATTGTCAAATCAACATCTTCATAGAAAATTAAATTTGGTTCAATTCATACAAAAAAAAATACTTTTATCAGGCAGATAGGTTCCTCATTGTGTCGCCGTATGTGTTAGCATCTATTTCGTAATATTAGAGCTTAATCAGGTCACTATCTATACTAATATTAATATATTCCTTTGTATATTCATAATCTCACACTAGGATTTCGTCCCGTCATGCAGGTCGTTTAACGATTTTTCACAAAAAATACAATGAAACATGTAAGAGACAAGTTTATCGTAGAATGGTTCGAAATCTTTTTTTTACGTGGGAAATCCACCATGATACATTTTAGTCTCGGTGGTGACACAATGCCTGCCTGTCCCAAATTGTGAATATATATTTCTACAAAATAATGCCTGATCCTATTAAGCATGGACACATCTGGTAGCACATATAACAAAGATTTAGTGAGGCTATCGGCTGCGTGTGCACTTTGAGGTTGAGTAATGGACGATATCTGTTAGTATGGTAACGTCCTCAGATCCATTTCTGAGATGAACTGCCCGGCTATTATTATTGACTAGCCGTCGTTAAACCCTGGCCTTAAGTGCGGCGAAATAATCTCAAACTTAACTACTCAAACTTCCTCCAAAAATCTTCATTGGTGATCATGCTATATATTGGTATTGCATTTATCTTATAAAGAAAGACATAAAATTGTAATACAAGTAGACGGACTTTGATCTTCGGGTGATTGATACAATTCTTGTTAGTATAGAATATGATCCTTCGACTCTTATATTTGAAAACACACACGCAAACACACGCTTTCTACACTCATAACCCCACACTAGGATTTTCTACTGTGTCGTGGGAGCCATGGACACACAAAGACGAACATACAAACACCCAGACCCAGAACAGAAACCTAAATTCATCATTCAGATGTCTGTCTGGCCGGGGATCGAACCCGGGACCCACTGCGTGTCAGACCGGTACGGTGACCGCTCCGCCACGCGGATCGTCAATTTATACAAAGATTCTTAATGGAATCGTCGGTATGGATAAACACATGAACACAAAGACCCAGATCCAGGACAGAAATCTTGATTAATCATGTAGACTACAGTTTAGCCGGGGAATGTACTCGGAATCCTTTCACGTCAAGCCAGTATTACGGCCTCTCCGCCACGCTGTCATTGTACGATTAGATATTGTATAAAAATCAGAATAAAAAGTAATAATAAGTAATACCACAACGTAAAATATACTTAACAATAATACAAATGTCAAAACTAGACTGAAGGTGGATTTTCACTGTATGAACGAATAGAAGCGACCTAATAAAATCAGTACCTATTTAAGCAATTCCCAGTGTTGTAATTATGCTAATTGCATTAATGATTGTGAATCCCAAACGCAAATTTGTTTAAGCACGTATTTGCTAACGAATCGCAAATAGGACTAGACAATAAAACAATGCCGTATCGCCCAGTGGGTATGAAAGGGACCAAAGTAAAAGTACTATTAATAACATAGTCTACCATGTAGTGAATTAAAAAGTGAAGATTTTGTCTTAGTAAAGGACAAATATAAATGTTACGTCCCTTTAGTAATCGCGTGCTCCTAGCGAATCTCTCCAAAACAAATATAATATCAACCCTTCAAACGTACACTCTCTAATCTAATTAGTAATTACGGAACATAGTAGAACAGTCCTATACCTACAAGCAGTATGGTTTTATAGGTACTCTCTAAAGATAGTGCATACAGAAGGAAGGAGGTCTTAGTCATGTATAATTAGTTTGTTACTACCACTTTTAACACCAATATAACAAATAGTTGTGTCCAGCTGTAAGTAAGGCGCCAAGCTATCTGGCATCGCGCCAAACACAACCGTCTTCTGCTACGCTGTCCGCATACTGTGTTTAAGCTGAATGAAGTGACAACGTAGCATAAAAGTTGCTTTGCGAAAGAGTTAAGTGTTTGTTGTTATGATTGGGATAGGTGACAATTATAGACACGTTTAAGACAAATAATGCTAAAAGATGTCTAACAAATCGCACTTGGCCAGCGCGGGGGACTATTTCCTAAAATGTCTCATACTGAGAGAAGACCCAGCTGTGGTACAATAATGAGTTAAAAGATAATACTCGTTCAACGTGCCATTTGAGGTCGCGACGGACGTATGACGGAACATGATGGAACATACGATGCGAGACAACGGAGATTTAAAAGTTGTCATCGACAACCAATTATTATCCCACTGTTAGGCACGGGCTTCCTCTCAGAGTGAATGGATTATAATCTACTGTGGGCGATGAGCATATTGGTAGAATTAACGTACCTTTCAGAACATTTTAAGAACTATCAGGCGAGCAGGCTCTCATAATGTTTTCCTTCATCATTAGAGAATATGATAATTATTTTTTATATGCACATAATTTGAAAATCAGAGGTGCCTGTCTATAATTTGATCCGTGGACTCCCAAATTGAGCGGCCGACTTTCAACCATTAAGCTGTCATTGCCATTTAAAATAAAGCACTCGTACTTATTCACTCCGTTGGGTCAACGCTCCAAGGAGGGTCTTGGCATCCGATATGAGAGTTTTCTATCTGAGGCGATCCCTGGATATTTTTGCCAGTCAGTTACTCGAAGTTCGCGAAGATCCACCATAACCCTATCAATCTAGCGATATCTGGGATGACCGACAGGAGGTTGCGCTGTTAGTGACCCCAGATATGCTCTTGCTACCAACGGAGTCTGTGTCCCTTTATTTCTCCGATTATATGGTCTTTGCATGGATCTTTCTGTAATTAAAAGTTTTGTTTTCTTCCTTTTGTTTTAGTGTCCAGACCCCACATCCATGTATCAATAGACGATAAATAATTCGGCATCGTCACTCGGGGTATCGTTCACTCCCTGGGCAGCCATGAGCAGCTTATGTCAGATAATCTGCTCAGAGTAACACGAGGTAGAAGTTCTTCCTCAAACGCTGTGACGCTTCGCATCGACTACTTCGGTGCTGTGCTCTAGCGTAAGCGTCATCTAACTAAAACTGAATCTAAAAGTAGAAGAAGAAAGTAGTATAATTATTGCATTAAATTATAACGACTAAAACCAATGCATTAATAAACTATGAAATACTCGTATAATAATTGAGAGTCCTTCCAATAGGAGACACCAATCCTATTAAAAGGAACAAAGGCTTTTCATATTGAAATTAAGAGGGTTGTGCTAATAGGATCTTATACAATATTGTGCTAAAATTTTGTAAGTTTGTATCCTCATGTCCTATTTTTATAGTAATGACGAAGCAACTGTAATGGCTTAAATAGGATTACAAATTTTTACGCTAATATTTTTAGGATAACTTTACTGATTCTGATGTTATTCGTGACTTTTAAATGTCAATCCACATTTAAATTAAACTTTTGGTGGCTTGGCGGTTGTTGACGCTGGAGCATCAACCTCATGCTTATAATTTAATCACGCTATCACTTGTCCCATTGTCATAATACTGACACTAAACTTTTAATCACTAATCTAAACATTTTGAACGAGGATTTATCGTTTATATCATCAGCTTCACCTACACATTATACATGTGTGTTAAGGGTTATGCTATATTTTTTCTTATTAACTCTAAATTTGGGGCACAAAGTTTGGGCGTTAAAGTCAAATAATTCAGAAATTTTAGTCTAAAATTATTGTAAAAGTGATTTCACTTTGACCACGATTCATGCAACTGTTGAAGTACCGGCAGTTAAGAAATTAACATCGCGTATGAGTACCCGTTAAAAACATATTAAGTGATATTATATATGTTTATTAAAACGTATTGACAAACTTATACAACTCGAGTGCATTGTACCTTTAAAAAATAACTCAGCGCCAAAGAACAGAAATGTTGACGGTCATAAACGGTTGTCAAACAGAGAAATGAAATTTGCGATATCCGAAAAATGTGTCCCTCGCAGTAAATATTTTAAATTTAAAATGTACCTCATCGTACCGGCGCAGAATTTTAAACGCAGTGAGGAACGGGAGACGAGAGAATATTACGTCATAGAAAATGCTTGCAGTAGTTCAGTTTAGTATTAAGCTACTGCATACATCCATCAATTCAAGGTAAACTATTCGACATAAGCCTAGAGTAATAAAAATGAGGATATTATCGTAGTCACTGGGTTTGATACTCACTGTATAGATGATAAAATTCAGGAATATGTTCCTCTATTAAATCCACAATATACTGTGGTTTTAATGCTAGTAATATTCATAAAAATAAAAGTCGTGGTCACTACATGGTAGTCACGACACGGTATAGTACGAAATACACCTCCTAGAAGTCATTTGCCTACGATGGAGGGACAGTCATATAAGTATACTAGCATATTCCCGCGGCTCCGCTCGCTTCAGTCATGGTTACTTATAATGAGACGCTCCAACGACGAACGCACTGCTTTTATAAAACATGGAATAAAAAAATACTAAAAAGTTACGAGGAAATTTTGCGAGAGAAAAAAATCTTCGAGTAATCAAACTAGTTTGTTTACTTTTATGAAGCTTTTTACATCAAAATAACTTCGGTTGCCGATTTTATTATTTGTATGATCTTAGATTTTAATTCGCAGCTTTTATCTAAATTGCTATTTTATTTAGCTTCCGGGCCCAATTAAAAATAATTTATATTGTACCCCGACTTACGCGAATTTGACTATCGCGTAAGTTATTAAGTAAGGGGAATTACTGAATTTCTTTCCAAAAATGACATTAAATTGGTTACGAATATATTGACGACGAATGGATAACAATCCGCGTGACAAAGCGCTTGCCATACCGGTCTAAAGCGGTTTTGGGTTCGATCCAAGGCCAGACAAATATTTGCATAATGAATTTAGATTTATGATCTAGGTTTGGGTCTTTATGTGTGTCAATGACACGTCACACGGAAAAAAAGGGTAGTGTAGTAGCAATGAGTGTAGAAAGAGCATCTATTAGGCATTTTATTTTCCGACACACAGTCATAATAATATTACCCCACCACACGGGTACTTTTTACTACATTTATTACCAATGTAGGTAACTGAACAACTGCGTACATTACCTGTGTTAACTGTGGTGATTCTTGGCAACAATGTTTCGCTCTTTAGTGCGAGTTTGGTATAAATACACATTGTTAGGGATGGAACATACGTGCTGTCGCAAAGTAAATACATGCTAAACTTTTCATATATTCACTGCTACCTGTGAATATATTCATCTCTTTATCGTCGCCTCTTTATAGTATTTCTTATTATAATTCGCTCATACAGATAGTTGATAAAAAGATATGAAGGGTAAGAATTACTAAATATATATTACAGTCGTGGGTTTTGTAAAATAAGACGCAGAGAAGATATAATACACCTCGTATATTTAACGGGCAGAGTAACGCCTTACCCGAGGGTCGTATTCTTAA
>MOOZ01001706.1:51746-63896 GCA_002930495.1 Cecropterus lyciades | reverse complement strand
CATAAACTGAAAAACAAAAGGTTTCCAAAGGCAATTCCATTTCATTTCTGCTGTTAGCTAAAGAGTTCACTACATTGCACTCGTAATCCAAATGAGTTTATCTTAGATAAATTACGTAAAAAGGCGCTAATTTATTTTCGTCGCGAGCGCATACCGACACTGATTTAAGACCGCAATTACTGAGATCAGTCGCGATTTCGGTGCCTTGTTGCATCATTCAGTTACTCAATTAAAATAAGTAATAGTATTTTTTTTGATAAATTAATTGAGGTGTGTTTTTCTATACGTTAATTTAGATGCGCCTTAATTGAAATCATAGGGCAATTTGGCGCTTTATTTCATCACTAGCTGAGCTCGCGGTTTCACCCGCGTTTATAAGAAATGTAACGTGACATACATTAACCGAAATTTTATATCTCATTAGAAAAAAAAACCCCGATTTTGGTGAAAAAAAACATTCTTCATTGGTGCTCCGCTCCTATTGGTCTTAGCGTGATGATATATAGCCTATGGCCGTCCTCGATAAATGGGCTATCTAAAACTGAAAGAATTTTTCAAATCGGACCAGTAGTTCCTGAGATTAGCGCGTTCAAACAAACAAACAAACTCTTCGGCTTTATAATATTAGTATAGATTCTTTTCCTATTTTTTGTTATTTATATCATTTTAGTAAAAGATTTAATTGTATCCTTTTTTGAATAATTACGTGCATCGTAAATTTACAGCACTGGTTTAGAGCTGTCATTATAAAATCAAGTTGCAATTTTGGCGCGCTGTTTCAGTATTCCACCCAATTACATTTTCTTTTTGTAAGATATTTTATTGAGTAGGACAGTTAGACGATTTCAACTCGTTGCGAGGGCATGTAATCCCAAGGATTTAATAAAAGTTCAAAATACAATTGATAAGCCAACTCATATTGTTAGTGAAAAAGTTTTATTGAGCCCATACGTTTATTCAATCTATAGTTATGATTTACAAGCTGAGCCCGCGGTTTCATCCGTATTTAAAAGAAACGTAACGTTACACACGTAACCGAAATTTTGTACCGTTAATAATTATAAAGAAATTTGCCTTTTAATCACAACTGGTAGTAACTGACATAAGAACTTTAATTATCAACCGAGCAATATATATCTCCCGTTAAATTCTAAAATCCTGGACAGGGCTTTATTTCTTTATAAGGCACAGGTGGGACCTGTGCCTTGTAGAGTGTGCCTCAGCTACCCAATGCCATAAAAATACAAGTCAGAAGTAAGATGTGCAAGGCGGATTTTAATGTAATTACTTGTAGTTGTCCAATTGGTTTAATTTTTTTGCAGTTATTTAAAAATATTAAGTATTAAGCAATGACATGATTTTATTGACTGACTAAGTACGTATTCTTCAAAAACTAAAATATACCATTACGTCACACGGCAAATTACAATACCAGCATTTTTCTCTTCTCTTCTGTTTTTTTTTCTTTATCCTCAATGTGATAAAAAGCCTACACACTAACCGAACAAAATATATTTATAAAAGAATACCGACTGCGAGAATGAATGATAGAATGCGACTCGGGTTATATATACGCGTGGCCGCGTCCGAAAGCGTCCAGGCTAAGATGAATTCCATTTAATACGATTGATCATATAAGAAATTATTAATTTATGTAAATGTCAATTTATAATCTTTTTACCGACTTAACTTTACAAACTATGACATACATATTTGGTTTCAACCAATTCAACTTAACAGTTACTTATGAACATTTTTATCGAACAAAAAACAAATAATTCATAATTTTTAAATTGACACAACTTTTTCATTTATAAACAATTTTATATAAAACAAGCACTAAATGTTAAGTGAAACGTACTACAATACATTAGTGAAAGTCGCATTTAAATTGAATCAGCTGTTCCTGAAATTGGCGTGCACAAACGCACAGACAAAGAGATAAACAGACAAACAGAAAAGAAAAATAAAAATGTCTTTTGCGTTATATTCATCAATAAAGACCCCTAAAAATAGTTTTCTCCTTTATACCATCTATGTTCAGGAATAGATCATCTACAGATTTATTATATTATTATGTACTAGCAGACCCGTACTCACTTCGTTGGGCAAAAAAAAAATTGATGTGGTTCAGTACTAAATGTTAGGGTTTCCTACCCAACTGCTGAAAGAGGGGTTATGTTTTTACCCCGTATGTATGTACATATATGTATTTACATGCCAATTTGCCGAAATATGTAAGTTAATATTAAAATGATATGATTTATTATGTTTATCTTAATTGTGCAATACTTCTACAATATTTGATGTAGTGTTATTATCTTGCAGCAAAATGTATAGTTTTTCTGCATATTCAAACGGAGATAAAGCAACATATAATATATCTGATTATGGGAAAAACACTCTATTTCAATGCCTGTTCTTGTCCCGTGCACAACGCGCGACCTCATACTGCCCAGCAGACGGTTTCCAAGGTACAAGAGCTGGGGTTGGAAGTTCTGCGTCATCCGCCGTACTCACCAGACCTTGCGTCTACAGACTTCTACTTTTTCTAGAATTTGGATAACTTCTTGGGAGAAAAAAATTAAATACCAGAGAGGCAGTACAAAATGCCTTTAAAAAAATTGTTGCCTCCCCTCCAGCTGATTTCTTCAAAAAGGGCATCAATAAGCTATCAATGCGTTAGCAAAGATGCATTAATTGTATGGGTGATTACTTTGATTAATAGAAATAAAAAGTAAAGAAAAAAATACGCTACATTTATTTCATGTAAAATGGCAATTTCATAGGTAGAAGCCTATTATTAAGGTAAACTATCCTATCTTTTAAGTTGAATCAAACTACATACGTTGTGCAAATTTAATCGAAATCGGTTCAGTACTTTAGGAGTTCACAGCGGACGAACAACATGGCACGTAATATATACAGATATAAGCTATCCTATCTTTTAAGTTAGATCAAACTGCACACTGTGTGCAAATTTGATTCAAATCGGTTCAGTAGTTTAGGAGTTCATCGCGGACAAACAACGTGACACGTAATTTATATATGTTAAGATAGATAGATTTTACTAATTTACTAAGAATATGAATTGCATTTAAATTCTAATAAGAAACGTTAGACAGAGTTTAATGTTAAGGATTCGCAAATTCGTTATTTTATTTATACTTAAACACACAAATTTTAATGTTTATGCATTCATTTTTGTTATTATACGATAGATATATACAAATACTTTAAAACTTTTTTGTATTTTTTACTTTTTTTAGGTTTATATTTACTTTCTAATGTGACTTAGCAAAGAAAAGTATAGCAGTTATATTGGAATAAAGTCGTACAAAGCCATGGATGAAAAAGTAGTGTACAATACGGTTCCATATGGCAAAATAATTGCAAAAAATATACTCATATGGTACAAATCCCGCCAGATGGTGCATACAAGCTACGTGATCAATATGTAACAAATCGCGAACAGTTCAATTTGAGCACAATTTATCACAATGGAAGGCTCGTTCGCGGCCGCTCACGTGCGCCTTATCGGTACAAAGGTGCAAACGATGCCGGAAACGGCATTGAAGTGACAATTTTGATTTATACCTGGTATCTTCCAAGTACGGCACATTTGGAAATTATGACACATTAAAGCAAATTTGTTCTTCATTGAACGTTTTAGGATTCTTCTCCCAATTTTTATAAGCTGAGTGGTCAATATTTTAAACAAGAACAGTGCCCTTAGTACGAATTTTTTTTTTCAGAAATAATATTATTTTACGTGTTCATGTGTACATTGCACATTAATGTTTTCGGCCATACTCGTACTGAGGACATTGGACAATTATTTCTAGATGTTTACAAATCAATATTTTTAAACCTATATTAATTAGTACGTTTAATAAATAAGTGAACGATAAAAAAATATTAACATACAACAGCTTAAAGTATGCTAAATTTCGAAAATTTCTGTTAAATAATCTTAATTATTAGTTAGAACGAATTATCTTGTTTTTTTTTTTATGTATATCATTTAGTTGTATACTGGACACAAAAATCAGGAACGCTGAAATTCGAGCACGACTTACCACAATGAAACACTTTTCGCAAACCCGTTCCCCTGCACCTTATCGACAGATAGATCCAAACGACTGCTCTCGGAAACGATAGGGATGTGACGTCAAACGCTTCGACATGGAATTTTCAATTTCATATAGTACAGTAAGTTGAGAGCAAAGTTGTTCATTGTTCAATATCTGGAACAGAGAAAGCGCACGGTTATGAGAAACATTTCAACCTTTTACGCAAGATTGGCGTTGCATCATAACTTATATTGCTACAATTTTTATAATGCGCTTTAAAAAGGAGGTAAAAGGTGAGATTAAATCGACTAAAATCAGTAGGAAAATTATGTTAATAAAATAGTGAAGCAATGTAACTTTTGAAGTTTAAATATAAAGTAACTTTTATGTCATGACTTATGTCACATTACGATTACATCTCACAGCTTTACATTTCGTTATAATATATCAATGTAAGAATACAATAACTGACAACAACTTTTAAGTCAAAAATAAATATTCTCTTGTTAAATTTTGGCCCATTACTAATTTGTATAGCAGTCGACAGCACAGGTAACGAGTTCATTTTCATTTTTCTACTCTCATTCATAATTTTTCTGAGAATTTATTGCAAAAAGTTATTTATGGCATATATCATGAAAATTAAGCATATCTAGAGAAATTTGAAATTATTTTATATCTGAATCGCTGTGTTGAAATGTGTCTCCACATGCGTAAATATGCTCTTACTGGAAAGGCAAAAAGCCTACCTTAATTTAATAACATATTTTTACAAATTTTAACAATATATGTATAAATTATTAAAGAGTGGTGAATATTATTTTATACGTTACACAGACCATCATGTATATATGATCCATTATAATTCATCCTGTAATTTTAAATGATTCCACACATAACTGAATATAACATTTCATGTATATATAAATGAAAAGTATTCCACAAAGCTATTTTTGGATCCCTAATTGTGTATCTTTGAAAGTCCGGAAATATCTTTCTGTCATTGGATTAAATTGCTACCTTTTGATAAGCGTGTTAAATATATATTATTAATTTTCACAGTTCTAAGTAGAAGCAGTTCCTTGTTCTAAGATACAGTGATTTATAGATTTACTCATCTACCTAAATATATTTCTCACAAAAGCAGGCTATTTCTGTCACCAAATGAAATATTTGCTTTTCACTAAAATTTATTCTATAAATTTTAGTGAAAAGCAAATATTTCAGCAAAGAACAGCAACTTTGCCATGATGAAGTCAACACGCGATTGTGTTATCATTCAGACATTACCTATAATACTAACCATTATAATAACTAATTATAATACTAATAATAGATAATATTCCAGCTGAAAATTCTCCACTCGCTGTAAACCACTTCAAGTATTAAAAATCATCGGTTTTAAGTGGCTTAATAATGCCGGCTGGTTAATAATGGCTTATTATTTCTAATTGCTTCTTAATATCAAAAAGTTTCTCGAATGAGCCGTTTAGAAAACTAACGCGAATGGCGGTAGGGCGGAGACGACGTCGCCTTAACCTTGCGTCGGTCGCACTAGCTGTGTTTACACCGTACAGCTGACAAAAGCCAGTGCATTCTGCCGAGTGCCCCATGTATTTGTTAGTTGACATCTTTAAAATGTGGGTAGCCGCGCATCTATAGCAAGTCTTATTGCTAAGTCAGATTATCAGTTGGTCAGTTGCAGTACGTGCGAAAACAGTTCCTTGTGGTGTTTACACAGCAGCGCGACAACATTTAGCCTCAATGTAAGTTCATCATATAACTCATTGTTTTTGGTAACTATGACGTTATAAAAAAGTCGTCTGGTTGATTTCTTATGTATTTTAACGTACTTGTTTAATTGGTACCTTTTTTATTTATTTTTTGCATTGGTAATTTTTTTCTTAGATAACGTATTTTTTTTTATGGATAACCAATTTTTTGTCCTTTTTTTCGAACCTTACTTATTTTTGGACCTTACCTCATTTTCAGGTCACATAAACGTTATTATAATCCTGAAGAGATTGCACGCATTATTAGGAAAATGGATGATGAAGAAAAGGGTGATGCCAACTTTGAAGATGAAAACGATCCCGATATTGAACCACAAGAAATTGTACTAGATAATCATGATAATGAATCAGATCAATCTCTTGCTGACGATAATGATGATAATCTTAAAGCAGGTACTAACGAAGATTTTGACGTTTATCTGGATAAAGATGGAGAAACCTTTTGTTTCAATAATCCCTTGGCACTTCCATCAAAAACTAAACGTAAAAATATAGTGAAAATTTTTCCTCGTCCATTGCAATGAGTGTAGAAAGCGTGTTGGATACAAACAAATTCAGAAGTCAATAATTGAGACTAATAAATATTTTAGGAACAGAGATTACAAACTCACGTGCAATGCTGTAATGACAGCTCTTTGGTTGTTTACATCTGGTCGCCACAAAAAAATCGCGCCATGCAGAAGTTAGCGAGCTATGGGCTGTAGGAACTGGACTGGAATGCTAGTACAGCTAGTAAAGGCTATGAGCTATCGCAGATTTTCATTTCTCTTACGATCACTTCAATGATATTGAGACGAGGGGAGAGCGTGAAAAAAGTGACAAACTCGCTGCAATTCGTCAATTTCATGAAGACTTTGTCAATAACTGCAAGCGAAACTACCAACTTGGCGAATTAGTCACAATTGAGATGTTGGTACCATTTAGCGGACGGTGGTCAATACATGCCTACTAAACCCACCAAATATGGTGTAAAAATGCAAGCTATGTGTGACTCCAAAATATTTTATACCTATGATTTTGAAGTCTGTTGTGGTACTCAAAAAGATGGTCCATGTAAAGTGTCCAATAAGCCTTTTGATATTGTATAACGTATGGTTGAGGTATAACCAATTCATAAATGTAACTGAAACCTTACAGTGGATAATTATTATTGCAGCTATGATTTAGTTCAATATTTACTTGCAAATGGGCTTATTTCACTAGACACAATGAAGTCTAATAAAAGAACATTACTAAAATATCCCGAACATTACGATAAAATGGTTTCCAGGATGAATGTGTTTTGGTATCTTTTACAAGTAATAAGAAGAAAGAAACAGCCAGTATTCGCATTCTACAGGGATCTGGACATAGCGGGAATCAATGCGCAAAAAATTTTTTATTCAACAAACCCGAAAATGAAAGTAAAAGCGGGTGTTTTTGAAATCCTTGGCTTTTTAGTAGATGGATAAACACCTTCTGAAGAGGGCTAAGATTGAATCATTACCAAAAAATCTTTACAATTTTCGTGGAATATATTGACAAAAAGATACAGAGTCACCAAGACCATTACGTCAGGGTGTTTGTTACTTATATGGCTCACATAAAAATACTAAGATGAATGTTATCTCTAATTCAACGCGTCAGAATGCGCTCGAGACGAATTTACATAAGGACCTCTTTACTAAATTCGATGTGAGATTCATTTGAGCCTTTTTAAACGCTCCGCTTAATGCCACCTGCGGGATGAGATCAGTCCTGCCCTCAGATCAAAGTGCGTTGTTACATTTGTTGTAACAACGCTTAATAAATTTATATTCATAAATAAGATTTTACAAATGTACTGTGATGATACTTCATGATGACAATACAAAACGAAGTCGCATGTTGGTCATGGAGGTATATTAAACCATATATTTTTAATATTACGAGGTAAATAAATACATAGTTTTTCTGTCCCACAGACAGTTTCTGTCCCTATTAAATATTTGATAACAATTTTTTTCCTGTTGTATAAAAATAATAATCTACTTCAGGCTCCAGTTTGACTTCAATTTTAAATGTAATAAGGAGTTTACGACAGTTGCTAAGAAATTTAACTAAGTAACTTTTCTTTTATCCGTCTACGTTGGAAATTTTAAAGTAGGAATAACCGGAGAATGTTCTAAAGTTACAAATGCATCTTTGTAATATAGAATAATTTTGGGATTTATAAGGAATGTAATTAGTTATTTTTATAACAAATAAACTAACAGTGCTATTAATATTAAAGTGGTAGAATTCATCATGTTTAAACTGCGGTAGCATCAACACTCCATCTATTAATACTAGTGTTAAGAGTTGAGTTCTTATAAAGGGAGATGGGGGTTTTCTGGGTTTGGATCTAAGGATGACAGTGGCTACCGTCAGGTAGACTACATGCCTGTTTGCTTGTTCAATTTTATAAAAAAAACATGGCAGTCAGCTACCGTTGAATGCGCTGCCTGCATCTATTACGTTAAGAAAATAATTGCCATTTACTTTAATATATCTATAACGCTATAAAATAAGACTAGGATTATACTCTTTACCCATGTTTTATTTCCAATGATGACGTCTGCGCCAAAAGTCAATCATCGCACCTCTCCTCTCCTCACCACTCCTCACCCCCTTCTCCTCGTCTCCCCTCACCTCACCCCCTCGGCACCGAAAACAATAAAATATAAACGAATATTACCTGAAAAATATTTTAAATTAAGCAAGACTTGCACACAAAAATACCGTATTTAAATATAAATGATAAATATTAATGCGATGGCGAAAAGGACTCAAAAATAAAATTCATAGAGATATCCTTTATTTTGGAAAATGGCGGGGTATTTTACATTTCGCGCTGTGCTTTACGCATTCTCGTTTAGAGCTTTTCAGTCATCTTGAATAATACCTACAGCGCTGGGAATTCGGGAAAAGTACGTATAGTGGCATAGACTATGTCATGGTTCCATTACTACATTTAATATTTTTACATTAATTCGAGTGAAAAACTTTGTAAGGAAATTCACTTACGTTATCTATGCTTATAAAAATGCAAAATAAGCCATTATATTTCCCAGCCACCTCCTAAGCGTTGCGACGCTGCAAACTTCAGTCGGTGCGTTCGAAGCACCCCGCTCTGATATTTGCACACAGTTTGCAGATTTCATATCAGTTTGTATAAAATTTACGTAAGCAAAAATAATACGTGTTCAACGTTTCCAGTGTCTGGATTTAAAATGATCTAACAACAAAACCGCGCAGAAAACCGTGCTGACGGCCAAACAAAAATAAAACTACAAATTGAAGTTTATAGCCGACTAAAAATATTTTAAGGTCTCAGATAGAACATTTATATTTGTTAGCTTATAAGACACGTGATTATTACTTTTCGGGGAGATAAATCGATCTAGTTAGGTTTAATTTTTAGAAAATCACGTTTTATCCGTCAGGCTTTAAAAAAATGCTACAATATCGCCATCATTATTTTGTAATGTTATGGTGGCTCCGGTGAAAAATCGGGCGGTATTCAACCAGGACACCCCGGTCCAAATCAACATGTCATCAATCCAGTTCTTTTATTATCCATATTTTTGTATAATTATGTCGATAAATATTATTCATATTTCATCAGTATGTTATTCGTATCTAATAATGATTAATCGTATTTAATATCTACATAACATATATTTTTTTAAAAAACACGATTACCGATAAAAATATACCGAGCAAAGTTCGGTCATCCATAAATATTTAAGAGAGTTTTAATTTATTACAGCGTCAATTCAGACAATGCCGTCGTCACAAGTAATTGTGGGTACACGACCTGTTTATTTAAAATTTGTAATATAATTTATATAAGTTCATGCTCCGTCGATGAACCTTTTATAAATAAATAAAATAAATATCATCATCATCACTCCGATATAAATGGCGCTTATTTCAATATTCAACTTATCGAGAATTCCTTGTCGGTCGATCTCTCACCACAAGATGGCGGTTTTAACCAAATTAATTATTCGTTGGTAAATTGAAATCAAATTTGTATTACGTTTTCCTGTAAGAATAGTAATCGTTACAACTTATGCGTATAAAATTTTTATAACTATGTATTTATTTGTTATAAAAGATAATAAAAACTAAATCATTAAATTATAGATGGTACGGAACCCTTGGTGCGCGAGTTCGACTCGCACTTGGCCGATTTTTTGCTTTGTGATACGTTCAAAAATAATTAAAACAAGCAGACATATTTCGTTTCACTCATACGTTATGATATGCTAATTGACATAAATGAGGTAAAACCCGATTCCTCTATAACTATAGAGGATTTCCATTCAACATCTCTTCACCTCTTATCATTTAGCCTTTTACCTTAAGACAGTTTATTATAACCGCTTATAATTGCAAAATCAAATATGCTTCAATATCATTGCTTAGCTTCTTGTCTCCCTTCGTTCATATAGCCTCAAACGACGAGATCGATGTTCAAACAATCCAACTCCGTTTGCATGCCGACGCGAACTATTTGTCAACTCTATATTGCAAATGTCTTCGTCGCAATAGGGAGTGACGCAATTCCTCTCAAAATACCATTTTGTCGTGCTTCTCTGGTTATTGGAAATCAATATGATGCAAAGATTTTCAACAAAAGAAAAGTAAGAAATTCTGTATGTGTGTGTGTGTGTGTGTAGGGAAAGACATGAGCGAAAGTCAAAGTCAAAGTATTTGGATATGAAAGTCCGTGTTCTCGTATGTACGAGTAACATCGCGCATTAATATTTATCGTATATACGAGTAAATATTGGTGCGCAATCGTGTCTGAGTGTGCCAGTGGAGATTTTTTTATGTGAAACATTTTTGGGCGTAGGTAAACCTGATTGTTTGCGTGGTGATCGCCACACCGTATTTTTATTTTAGCGTCATCTGTTAAAAATTTTCGGAACTATTAAGTATTGAACAAAACTAAGCGGGCTACGGTGTTAGTTCGACTTAGCGCGGGATACTGTTCCTAGATGGCGTTACCTCCATAATGCTTAGTTCCTGTCGCAATCTTATATTTTATGCATATAACTTGTACGAACACGAGGGCGTTCCGTGATGGATTTTTATATACAAATGTAGTATTTAATTACAACTTATTTGGTAACATAAGGAAGTAAATCTTTCTACCTGTTCGTGTATTTGCTATTATTTTCCACTCCAAACTTTTTTTTTGTAGTTGTGATTGTGTAATTGCTGTTGAGTTTTTTATGACAACGGGACAAAAAAACTGGGCTAGAAGGGGAGGATGGCTTTGGTCCCCGTTGCCGGGTTCCTTGACCATCCGCCTTCGCTAGAGGGATGGACGGTTGCGGACCCAGTTATTGCCGGAGTCCTGGCCTTCCGCCTCTGGTTTAAATAGGGATTGCTACTGACCCAAGGGCACCTCCTGTGAGGTACGGACCTCGGCTTAGGTCTGTTACTTGTCTGTTCGCCGATCAGTTACGCTGACATAGGGGCACGCGGTCGTAAAAGTTGTGCTGTAATAGGGTCCTCGTTTCCGCCGGCGAGGACGGCGTGTGTAAAATCTGTTGTTGTTGAGTGTGTGAATGGGGGGCGGGGAGGGGGTTACCCTTGCCAAAGGACGATATCTGACGTGATCTTATCGTCAGGATGTCCCGGGCGTGTATGTAGACCCAGTGCATCCTTGTCAGGGATGTAGCTGACTGCATTGACAACAAGCTAATTGGGAGCTAAAAGCTACTTTGACAAAGCTGTAGACGACAGCTTTGGCAAAGGAGCTTTTATAAAGCTGCTTCATGTATTGAGCGATGGTGCGTAGCTCAAGGTGCTTATGGAGGTCTACATTGCGCAAGTACCAGGGGCATCCCGTGGCCATGCGCAAGAAACTATTTTGAAGCTTTTGTTATCTCTCAATGAGATTTACATGTGCGAAGAATACACTGGCGTATGTCATGATGAGTCTAACGCAAGCTTTGTAAAGGGTCACTTTATGACGAAGTGCCATTTTACTTTTTTGCCTTATATGTGATAGAGACGCCCTAGTACGAAGGCGACCCTGTTTCTCGTTATTTTGATGTGCTGAGCGAAATTTAACCTATTGTCTAGTGTCACACCAAGGTATTTGGCGAATTTGGCCCAAGAGATGGGCTTTCCGAAAAGTGATACTTGTTTCAGTATCTGTCGGGTTCTGTGTGAGCAATCCTTTTTGCCAGAGAGGTAGTAGGTTCTTCTGGAAAAATAGAGCGCTTGCCTCTTATCAGGATTTACTTCTATCCTCCATTTTCTGA
>MOOZ01001706.1:38761-51067 GCA_002930495.1 Cecropterus lyciades | reverse complement strand
TCGTGAAACGGTGCACCTACTGCACGCAGGAGTGTTTGGCTCTAAAGGCGAATTGCTCATCCAAAAGGAAGTTTTTAAAATGGACAATCGCTCTTAGTCGGTTAAGAAGTAACTTTTCGTAAATTTTACTAAACGTGTTTAGGAGGTTAATGGGTCGGTAGCTAGAAGGTTCTGTCCTTGGCTTACCGGGTTTGGGAATTCCTATAACATCTGCTTCCTTCCAAACATAAAATGAGCAGTTGGCTAGGAGTGTATCAAATATTGCCACTAGAAGACCTAACAGCAATGGCGGGAGGAGTTTTACCATCTTGTTAGTTATGCCGTTTAGGCCTTTTTGATGTGCATGACTTTTATAACTGTTCGCACTTCATCTAACGTGACTGGTGACAGTGGGGGGCCGGTTGGCGGGAGGCTAGACCTAGACTCCCCTTCGTCTTCTACTAGGGCGATATGTGACTTGTATGTATGTTGTCTACTAGGGGTACATGGGCTCTCTAGACTGTCAGCTCTAGGCTTTGTCTGAGTCATCGAACGCTGGTAGTAAGTTCGATCTAGTCAATGGAGGCTTTAACAGTACAGTCTCTGATCGGAGCGATCATGCCAGTTTCCAGTAGGCCTGGCGACCAGCGAACCCCAATGCTTTACCTTCGTTTGGAAGAAGTTTAACGTCCTACGGTTTTGGGGGGAAGGAATGTGGTCATATTTTCGGGTCGCAGCATTTTTGCTGTAATGAGGGATTTTATCTCATCAGGGTGTACTAGACGTCGATCGCTCGCCGACTTGACCTCCGTTGTTGATTTGTCTGTCACAGTTTGTATGTGTTTTGTCCGGGAGCTAATGGCAAGATTGGTATCCATTGTCGTGGCAATGGTTTAGAGGAACGTCCATGTTCCACCTAGGGTATTTGCAGTTGAGGTCCCCTTACAACAACCCTTATCGTCATAAAAGAATCGAAATCCCAAGCGACATTTGTGTGTTTAACCCTTCAAGTGGCCGAACTGCTAGAAACTATCCAACCGATGTATCCAATGTTTGTCTTAGTCCCGTCCAAACACAGTATAACTCTGAATAAATACGAAATAAATATCCAAGTTCGGGCCAGACGTAATAAGGGGACAGCCGCTTCTAACACAAAGGCATAATTATGTTTGTGTAAGGGCATGTTTCGACTAACAACTTATAATGTAATCTTGACAGGCAAACACAGACTTAACTTTGTTAATAAAATATTTATACAGTGTAATATTGTGTGTGTTTCGCTGTAAAAATACAAATTATCTAAGTCACTGTTTATCATCCTGTGTATTTAATAATGCCAATACAATCATAATCTAATAAGTAGTTACCAAATGTATTTGCATAATAAAAAAAGAAATAAACGAGAAAATGACCAGCTATTTCAAAATAAAATATGCCAATATAAACTTATTTAGTCATATTACAACGTAACTGTACTTAAATGATGTCTGCATTATTTTTAATGTTCAGTTATCGCATTGTCGTGCCAAACAGCAGCACATTATAGCCTGCCCTAAGCCAGCTCGTAGCATTGACAATTGCGGTGCATCACAACATCAGACGGCTACAGACAATGATACTTAAATTACAAACGCAAACAATTTGATTAGATGAGAGCACGGCGACTGTCTGCATCCATTTCGATTGTTTGAAGTTAAATTTGTTTATGCTTTTAGAGTGTTCAATTATCTCATATAATGGATAAATATATTTTTGAAGTGAAAATTTCTTTAAGCGTTTTCCATTCCATTGAACTTGAGACACCGTTACCGTAACAGACACATCTGTGTATAAATATGTACATATTTATACACAGATGTGTCTGTGTCGCCACACATTGGTCGCCGCATATTAAAATGTGGCAACCACATCCATCCACTGAAACATACTTGTTCGTCCATGTTGATATCTTAATCGTCAATATCCATAATAAGTGATATTCTCAATCATCAAACCATAATTGTCCCGCTTGTCTTCAAACCAGTAGGTTATCTATTAGTTTCTTTTTAAGAGGGATATACTTACAATAAAATTGATATAAACAAATACACTTAATTGTATAATATAAGTCAATAAAAAGTGTATGTTAAAATATTGTTGTTTATGAATTTTCAGCCTTTTCTCGTCCTCACTTTCCCAGCCTTCCCCCAGGGTCAACTTTCCTGCACAATTTCCTTAACATTTCTCCGTCTTTGAGTCGTGCCTTCGCATGCATTAGTTCTTAAATCACACTTTATATCGCGCTATAAATTTATTTAATAACTAAAAGTGGCACATTTTAGGACTCAAAGAGGTCGTAGTACTCAAGGATATTTCTCAACTGCGCGTCAAAGTTACACATGATGTGTTTTGGTGTTATACAATTATCATACACCCGTTCCTTAGTGGCACCGCTGCCACCACTATTATTTTCTATTTTGGTCTGGCTTCGTCCCTGTAGTTCCGGGACCAGAATAGGGCTACGGTATCCCCTGCCTGTCGTAAGAAGCGACTAAAAGGGTGCTTCCGGGGTTGCGGGCGGCAAGAGTGGGAGTTCGAACCGTTCAACAAGGCGACCCCGGGAAAGACGGCGGTATGTGTGGTCGCATACTGTCGAGCAGACGGTGCGGTGAGCCCAGCCGCTCACCTGGGTGGAGCCCGATGGGCCAACGCGCTCAGAGGACTCCGGTTGCGTTCCTTTTTTTTAGATCCCGGAGTCCTCTTCGCAGCGCCGAGGACGGCCACCGGGGGAGGGGGTTTAGTGCGGTAAAAATCCCACATAACACGGCGTCGCTCCCACGGCGTTAGGTACCTTTTGAAGGTTTCCCCCACGATCCAAAAAAATATACACCCGTTCGTAAATACAATGATGAAATGAAGGAACGATGGTAAGGAACTTATAAGCCATAGTACAACGTGAAAATGTATACTTATTAATTTTTAATCCTTAGTGTGGGTTTGATATCAATAATGATCTCGAATTAATATATTAGAACTAGCACAGTGCTATAATTAAACGCTCTAATTAAGCTCAAAACTGAAGGCTCTTCTACAAAGCGACATATATAAATTGTGTCAAACTAAGCAATGGAGCAACGAAGGAAACAAGATACTAGCGCTTAAGGTTCTCAAACATTTAGGCTTTTAGTCGATGAGTCGTAGTATTCCTTACAAGTGATGGATCGGAACATGTTTACTACAGTATTATCAAGCAGGAATGTTATTTTTATGTTTTCTATAGAAACACTATCAAGAATCATTTTCACGTATATTTCTATTTTTCACGAAACTGTTTTCGGAGTTTTCATATCTTGATGATAATCTCATCATGTCATGACGCTTTGTAATGAAAATATTTTTTAGTTCTTAATTTACAGTAAGCAAGATTTGGACAAATAAATATTTACATTGATCTAGATTTCATTAATTAGAATTAGTGCTACAGTCATAATCAGTAATTACTCAAAATAAAAGGGTTCTTGTTGCAACTCGACGTAAGATCCCTATATAAATTGCCTTACGAATTATGGACGAATTAAGGAAACAAGATACTCTGGTGCATACGGTTTTCAAATATTACAGTTGTTAGAGCATACAACACATTGTCCGAATAAAGGATTAATTCGCATATGAAGTTAAGAAACTGACTTCTGAGGAATTTTTGGATTGGTATATTTTTTAAAATGGTCTTTGATACTTTATAAAAAGCGTCATATTCCAAATACTAAACCAAAGAGTGTCGATCTTTCTATTACTTTATTTCTACGTGTGTATCTGAAAATGTTCACTGTATATTAAAATTATATTAAAAATAAAGTAACCAAACATATTTAACAACAATAACCTAGTCTTTATCGATATAACGAAATTACATAAATTTAGACGAATATATAATCTCTAATAAAGCCAACATGACGACTCCTATTACGGTTTCGGGTCAAAATCTGGAAAGAGTTCAGAAGTACAAATACTTGGGCACATGGCTAAACAAAGAATGAGATAGCGATCTAGAAGTGAACACACGAATAGAATTTGCACGCAGTGCTTTCTTCAAGATGAAAAAATTACTTTGTACTCGTAACATTAACATCAAGTTACGTACTCATTTACTCCATTGTTACATCTGGCCCATTATGTTGTATGGATGTGAGGCTTGGACCGTAAAAGAAGACCTTAGGAAGCGAGTAGAGGTATTTTAAATGTGGGCATATAGACGTAAGCTATCTATTAGCTGGACCCAAAAGGTTACTAACTCTCAGGTTCTGCAACAGGTTGGCCAGAAGCGCACCCTTATGCTCTCGGTGAAACGGCGGAAGGTCTCCTACTTAGGTCATTTGATTCGACATGAGCGATACGAACTGCTCCAACTGATTATGATGAGCAAAGTTGCTGGAAAAGGAAAGGTCGGAAGGAGAAAGAAGTCGTGGCTGCGTAACATCAGGGAATGGACCGGAATAGCTGGCGCAGCTGAGCTATTCCGCCGAGCAAACGATAAGGACGGCTTCAATAAGCTGATTGCCAACCTTCACTAGTTGGAGAGGCACCATAAGAAGAAGAAGAAGACGAATACAATACTCTGTAAATAGAACCGTTAAAAATTCTAATGAACGAACACAAACTCTGATTCTTATTACACACAATATTAACATATACAAATATGATATTAAAAAAATAAAATTCCCTGAATAAAGCAATACTTTTTTCTTAATGAAATTGTGATACCAAGCGGATTCTGATAAAAACTAAGCCTTTAATTGTAATTGGAATATACAAATATTTAAATTAGTGCTAAAAGTAAGAAATAAAATAAAAATAAATATAAAATACATCAAACTTTGGAAAGCAGTTGTTAATTCATAACTACACAGTCGTCTAGTGTGTAATGCTGCGTGTCACCCGCTACACAGCCGTATTCATTAATGAGATAAAGTAAAGCGTTTTCTTCATTTGCTGTTTTATACGGCACGCGGAATAAAGTGAAAGGCAGACGAATTAGAAATACAACAAAGAACAAAGTGTAGAAATAGAACGAATGGAGTAATTTAGTTTCATATTTATTGTGGTTGATTCCCCGTTGAGAGATATAATATGTCTGGACACATACAATTAATTCGATGTACAAACATAACATACGATATAAATAATATACGATGTTTTTAGTGAAATAAATTTCGAATTGTATCTGAATTATTTACGGATTTATTAAGATCTACATACAGATACAGTTGTCCCTGTAGCCTCGGAACCAGAATAGCGTTATGGTATACCCTGCTTGCCGTAAGAGGCGACCAAAAGCGAGCTTTCGGGGTTACGGGCGATAAGAGTGGGCATTCAAACAGTTTAGTCAGTGATGCTGGGAAGGATAATGGTATGTGTGGTCGCATACATCAGAAGGTCTAGAAAAGGATCATTGCTCTCTTGGATAGTGCCTTACAGAGGCGACTCGTTCAGAGGACTTCGGTAGTGTTTTATTGAAGATGCCGCCTCCCACCCTATCGCCTAGGCAGGCCACCGAGGGAGTTCTAATGCGATATAAAAATCACACGACCCAAGTCTTACTTTTGAAGGTAAAAGTCTTATGGTGTGCGCAACATGCAACTACTTCGCATAAATTGAGTTCATTACTTAAAGGCTAGATTTTTATGTTATGTATTGCATTAGTAACAACACAATTATACACGAAGTAGCATAAAAATAAGATAATGCTCACTCATAACTGTGCGTGACATAACAAAGGCAATTTAAACCCAACTGTCATCCAACACGTTTTATGTTGTTTTGCAAATTAAAATTGATAACACTCCACCGATGTAGTGGTACACGCTGCCTCATAATGCTGTCCTCTGGGAGTGCCGCATTCAGGCATGTCTTTTACTTTATTACTGTGAGGTTTTATATACAGTAACTTAGGTATTACTCCAAAGTTAATTACATGTGAATTATCCAAATATTCATGGAAATTTGATAAACTGATTTGATGCATATTTCGTGAACAGTTCTGAGATTTTCAATTAATGATTCAACGTCTAACCATGCTGTTATAAGGCAGTAATGGATGGGGCGGTCTTCATCGTGGTGATTGTGGTGTGTGGTGTTCTGAATAGCAAGGAGGTAGAACTCTTTGTGGTTCGACTCCGGAAGCACCACTGCCACAACCATTTGTGCCTAATAGTGTGGTAAGGAAGATATATTTATCCAAGGCGTTTCAACTTAGACGTCAGGGGTAGCATCTGTGGCTAATCTCAGATAAGACTCTGATCTTATTCGGAGTGGATTACATGTCCATGGCTAGCAGTAGCCACTTACCATCAGATGGATTGCATGCGCGTTTGAGACTTCTATATGGAAAAAAAACAACTTCGTCTATTCTCGTGCGTAACGAAGAACACGACGAAAGGATAAAATCCAGAAGCCACGGTTTTCAACATGCCAGGCGCAGCGACTTTTGGCAAAATTTCCAAGAAAGAAAGGTTCACGTTCAGTGGTGGACCTCAATTGGCTAATGGATGGATGGCATTGGTCGACGAAGACTAGCTAGATGCGAAAAGCAGAAGTTATCTGTGACGTACCTTGGTATCTCTATGTTCTTCAATAAATTAATTACTAACTCGATTTTGCTGTAATACCACGGATACGATGAATTGTACCATCGTTTTTAGGGTTCGCAACCCTGGGTTAAAAAATGGGCCCTACTACTAAGACTCCGCTATCTGCCCGTCTGTCCGTTTGTCCGTCCGTCTGTGCGTCTGCGTATGCATTGACCTACGTTTAAAGCAATAACGTTAACAGTAACGAGGCGTCGTTATAACTAACGACGTCGCCGAAACATCAGTGAGGCTAATAATATAGGATCATCACCGATCTTCCGTCCCGAAATTTCGTTAGGGTTGCCAATTAAGCAAATTTAATGTTTTTTGTAAAATAGAATATTCATATTAGACGAAAATATGAGTTGATACTCTATTATGGAAGATAACGGCTAAATGTGAATATTTAGGACAAATAAAGATGTCGGAAGAAAAATTAAAATTAAGGAAACGATCAAAATGCAAATGTGTAATATATATTTTGGACACTAAGTGTTTGTCCTGTTCATCACAAATAATTATCTTAAATGTTTCGGTAACTATGGAAAGTATATTTTTATATTATTTCTAAATATTAAATTTTAGTAAAGTAGGTAAGCAAAATTTGTATTTAACAATATTCAAGAAGAAAATCAATATTCTCAAAAGTTTGTGCCTATTTACGTGTCACTTATCCCTTTTTAGAAATCAATGTTTTACGGAAGAATAAATAAATAATCAGCCTGTATATTACAATGAACACTATTTATCTTTTGGAGTAACTTAGCAACGAGTTAATGAGGTTTGTATTGATTGATATTGATGCTTGAACACGTAAAGTTATTTCGTTTCGAATTTGATTTATATAACATACGTAATGTTTTATTTAAATCGATAAAATCCTACTCTTCGCTTTCATCAGAAATTTTTAACTGAACATATTAGTTTTCAGTTCACGTTCGATTAAGTCTATAGTTATCACGCAGGTAAGTATAATTTAAAGTTGACTAAAGTGCACAGAAATAGACCGCTAATATAACAAAATACCTAATATACTCTTAGATTAAGTTCTTATGAAGCTCTACAGCTGCATTCCATTGAACAACCTACGTTACGTTTCCATTTTTATACAAACGTAAAGTAAAAGGATGTTACCAAATATAAAATCGACAGGATATGTCAAAATTTTCGAGCCTGCAATGACCCTCGATGTACTACTAAGTAATTAATACAGTTTCATGTATTCACAGGTAATGTAATTCGTGTGTTTTTGCTTCCATACGGGACATAATCACCCTCTGAGGATTTTTGATAATTTTACCCTTCGAAGAGAATGATGATAAATTATTTCAGCTTAAACTTAAATTTAGTAATGGTAGTATTTATATATTAAGTGATTGAAGTCTTAACACGACTTATACTCATAATTTAATTAATTGTCGAACTTTTCTTATAGCAGCGTCGTAATATCATTAAGTTTTAGAAGTTTTGGCTCTAGGCAAGGCATTAATTAATTTTATTATAATTATTCTTAAATTATTTGAAGGAGAAATGAAAATTGTGCCTGTTAATAACCATTTGTAGCAAAACAATATTTAATTAAATATAATTTAATACTTAAAGCTAGACTTTTTGCTGTCGTTCTAAGACAATATCGTACCTGTCTAAAGCCGTAATAACAGATACATTCATTAGATTTTATTTATTTAAGTAGCTTCAACATATTAAGAATATTAGGCGCAGACAAATTTAAAACTTTACTAAACATGTCGCGTAAAAAAATATTCCACAATATGAACAAATATAAAACCGCTTATTTATATAAGTTCACAGTGAAATGCGTTGAAGAATTTTCAGGATAACTGGGTTAACTGCACAACTTTTATTATTAAAAGTAGGTACTTTTAATAATAAAAGTCATTATGCAACAAATCAGAAGAGAGGAGTTGCAGGCACATGAAGGATGCCAAACAAAGGATATTCTCATTACGCGCTGCTGTTCCCCGCACACCGGCAGCCCTGCTGCTCAACTCATTAAGAGTTTTATCCACCTCAGTCCGGTTGGAAACAATTATAATTATTTTATAGCCGCTCATTATCCATATTATCATTGCCGCAAACGAAATGTTTTGAATTCCGCGACGCAATTGCCGTCTTTTACGGCAATAAAATGACAATGGAGGATAATAAGGTACAATATAGCCACCATTTAACCGATAAATAAAATGTAGATTTGAACAAAGGTATTGTATTTCTAACTACAGTGGATTGCATATTTTCAATGTGGTAGAAGGACTACGGTTTGACTGGGAAGGTACCACCGTCAAACCTGTTTCGAGCGTGAAGCTGATTTGTGTTTCGTTGGACGGGTGTGGTTGCATGCTCACATCCATATTTATGAGACGACCATTTTAATTTTTGAAAGTTGCAACGCACGCACCTATGATTGACTTCATATAGAACCCCTGTTGTACATGTATAGGTATAGATGACTATAAATGGCAGTGATTACTTCCCATCAGGTGGACTGCATGCTCATGTGCTACATCTGATGGTGAGTGGTCACTGTCGCATATGGACCACTGTAAGCCAGTCCATGAAGAACTGGTGTTCTAACTGAAGTCAATTATAGATGCCTTGCAACTCCTGAGGACTACAGTTGCCTTATATGAAAGTGACAGAACTGCTTCACGCTATTAACAGATGTGGCGGTAACGCCTCCCCGGTCGAACCGTAGTCGTCCTACCACTTCTCAAATAGTTATTAATAGTTTGCTTTGTGAGTTAAACGTTTATTCTTTGTATTTTTATTTATAAAAACTACCATGCATTTGACACACACAAACACAGGTATACGTATTTGTTACATACTGACTTTGTTGTTGATATTGTCATATGTCAGATGTGTATGTCAAATAACTCATTTCTTATAAAGAAAAAACTTTGTAATGGAAAAAAAATATAAGCGATTAATTACAGTCGAATTTCGACCGCTGCGAAGGGCAATTAGTATGTATAAATTATACAGTCTATGTGACTCCGACAATTGAAACAAATCCAATTACACCTCACTTGTTAAAATCCGTCATACTTACGCTCGAAAAAATTTACCCTCCTAACGCAATCAAGTAAAAATAACAAACAAAATAAAAAGGTTCATACAATCCAAAGAGTCATTTATATATCAGTTACCTTTAGAAATCTTATTCGCCATCTTAAGAAAATTCAAGCGGAATTGCCGTAATTAAGATCCGTATTTTCTGGGATCAAAGAGAGTTTTTACAAGTGTATCCTCGAGACTCTATCTCAAATTCCATGTTAATGCAAAGCGAGGGTCATAATTAATTTAGTGTGTAAAGCCAGGCGCCGGCTCCTGATATTGAAATTTGAGCTAAAAGGAACGTCAGGAGGTGTGATGATACATTCGGCAATGCATGGTCTGAATAATTAGGTGCATGATTTATCTTTTGCTTTAGATAGGTATGGAAATGAATGCGTAATATGAACTGAATCACAGTTAAGTCTCAGAAAATATTTTTTATTGTTTCTCTGTAGGGTGATGTTCATTTCTTTATTAATTTAAGTCTCGTAGCACCGTTATTTCATACAATACTAACATTAAAAATTTCTAGACGAATCAATGTAATTTCGCTTGCGATCTTGCGTTACGGGACATACACGCATTCCCCCAGTACTTCACATGGGTTTCTTCAAAAAAGGTTTAAAAAGAGCTCTTTTTCAAAACCGGGGACTCCTCTGGTGTTGCAAATGTCCATAGGCGACGGTGACTACTTTCCATCAGGTAGCCGGTCTGCCTTATCGTTAGATACAAATAAAAAAATACCCAAATCCAACATTTATTTTTTCTGCTAAGACATTTCTCACAACATAAATCTGAGTAACATTACAGGGACAGTGCGTAACACAGAGGTCGTTTAAGCGAATACCTGCATAACACAGCGTTTTTTCATAAAAGACTCAATCGCAAAGTTCCGAGTTCATTTTCAAACGTGCCAAGAGGAAAGACTATATAATCCTCGTAGTAGCAATGCATTTGTGATTGGCTTTAGGGCGAAAACCTGTCCTATTTGGAATTAGTTACAGACGTTCATAGTCGGCAGTGACCAATCATCAGGTACTGCATAATTGTTTGAACTTCGACCTCCATGATGTTTACAATAACCAGCCGTAAAAATAAAAAAAAAGCCAGATTTAAATTAGAGTAATGTCTCTTTGTATATACAATTGTACACAAAATGCCACATTCCAATTACTTGTACACTCGGGTAAAATATAATCTAATTGCGTCTGCTTCTATTTTCGGTAATTGGAAACGTTTGGGCGCACTTGAGTTATTCCATCTTTATTATTGGAAATACACTACTTCTGTTTGAAAACACTACATATATTTCATATTTTTATGATATAAAACTATAAGATGAGTTCGCAACTCACCTTTTGGTAGGTGGCCATTACCGCCCATGGACAACTGTAATCATCATGAGACGTTTAAGGGCGTGATTCCACTCCGGCGGCACGACTATCACATTTATTTCTGACCAGTTGAGCCGAAATTATAGATCTTATACAATTTTAACATTATAGCATTGTTTCAAGGAGGACTACTAGCAAATGACATTGACGGCAGTGCAGTGGCTGCGTGCACGTAGAGCGCGCGCAGTTCTTATTTTTTTTTGTGCGGAACCCTAATTACATTTTTTAAAACAAAAGTAGCCTAAGTTACGCCTTATGACATCAGCTATCTAACAGTTAAGGTCCCGTCAAAATGCATATATACGCATTTTGTAAAAAGCTGTTATTTCGATATTACAAATATACATTTCAAATATGTATATGTTTAGATTAACAACAGTCTTAAGCGCTACTGTAGTTTGAAGGTTGTGGTAAAAGAGATTTACTTATCCGAAGCGTGGCAAATATACCCATGGTAATGATAATAAGGTAGATTTAATAGTTTGCTAAGCGGCAATACTACGCTATTTGTATTTACCATCTATCTACCTCTTTCTATCTCGGCAGTAATAAGGGAGTGTTTCAGCATTCAGTTTACTATAAGCTACACTCCACACGACATCAATTCCATGATGAACTAGGGGAGAAAAATGTTTTTAGAGCGAACAGCAATCAACTCAAGAACGCAAAAGTTGCCGCATGTTTGTGCTCAAACAAAGCCGCGCGTTGATTATGCAAATTCAACCGCCCGCTGTTCAACGGCATTACCTTGGCGGGGATGAAAAGTGGCTTATTCAGAAAAAGGTTTTCCAAAACTTGCCTTGATTTATTGAGGATTTTTCAAACGCAATTGTTTCCATAGTTATTAATTGTAGTCTGTTGCTATTTTAACATAATTTTGGATGTCTTTTTGTTACTAGAATTCAAATCTGGAAACTTAAGTGGCAAAAGTAATTGTATGTAAAAGAATTGTAGTATAGTAATATTTGGAAGGTGGTAAAACCCTTTGTAGTTAGACTTTGGAAGCACCACTGCCACACGTATTTCTGCCTAATGACAGCTGTGTTATGCGCTGTTGTGTTCTGGTCTGAAGGGTGTGGTAAGGGAGACATACTTTTCTGAGGCATTCCATCTTAGTCCTCAGGGATAGCAACGTATCTGTGGCCTACCTTGGGTGAGACCTTGATCTTACCTACGATTGATTACAGATATCCATGAGCGACAGTAGCCACTTACCATCAGGTGGGCTGCATGCTCGTTGGCTGCTTCCA
>MOOZ01001706.1:28009-38125 GCA_002930495.1 Cecropterus lyciades | reverse complement strand
ACAGCTGTGTTATGCGCTGTTGTGTTCTGGTCTGTGGTAAGGGAGACATACTTTTCCGAGGCATTCCATCTTAGTCCTCAGGGATAGCAACGCATCTGTGGCCTACCTTGGGTGAGACCTTGATCTTACCTAGGGTTGATTACAGATATCCATAAGCGACAGTAGCTACTTACCATCAGGTGGGCTGCATGCTCGTTTGCTGCTTCCATACTATATAAAAAGTCCACCTTTGTATGCATACTTTTGTTTGTTTTTGTAGCTTACGACAGAAATTAACTCTTCAGCTTACGGCAGAAATGAAATATTTTAGGATCTCTTGTTTTAAGTTTATGGGTTTAAAAAATAACAGCGTGATAAAATGATCATACATACAGAAAGAATACGAGTCTGGCAGTATAGCTTATAAAAATAATTTTAGGACGAAAGTATCCAAATATTTCGCAGAATTTCTTAAGATGCTGAGAATGGAAATTGTCAATTATATTATAAAAACATTTCACTGATACCTTACTTATATTTTAAACGCGTACCATATATTTATTTAAAAAACAAAAATGCTTAGAGTTTATTCGTGTTATTTCTTTAAAAAACAAGCTGTTCTGCGTTTTATTTGTAACCAATTTTCAGATAACTTTTCTACCAATGAAATCAGTAACAATACAGGGGGCCTAGAGGATCTGAATCCTTCGCAGTGCCGCAGAATTATACCTAATTAACATTTTAAACTTCCTGATGTCATTCTATACCGGATGTTTACTCACTTTATTCTACCTGCCTTCTGAGAAATCTTTTAGATTAATCACCGTTTTAAGACGACAGCTGGATACTTCTTAAAACTTGTTATTAAATCCAGTAGAAACAATAGATTAAACTCATCAAGCGCTTACCTTTTAAGCTCAATAGCAGCGTTATATTTAAAAGTTAACTTTGAACAAGATAAAGAAGACAAAAGGATTAACTAATGTATAGTTGGCTTTAAAGGAGAGATTCTATGCACCTTTTTTGAAGACCTCACATCCGTTTTTATACCCAACTGCGTCAGAAGGAGGGTAATGTTTGTCAAGTGTATGCAATATGTACGTATATTTGTTTGTACGTCCGTTTCTTTGGCGTGCCAACAGCAAACGGCTTGACGGATTGTGACGTATGACATATCATTAGAATCGTCGTAGTTTGTAAAAGGACATAAGCTATATAATTAAAAAAAATGGCGCCTGCAAATAGGGAATAAGGGGGGGATGACTTTTTATTATCAAGATAATATGGGTATCACACGTAAGCTACTAAATAGACCATTCTAAAAAAATATATTTCAATACTTTTACTTGACTCCTTTGACGAAAACTCCTATAAAGTGTTAAATTAAATGTATCATAATGAACAAAAAAGTCGTTTAAAGCAGTCGGGTTTTTTGTTTTAATATTTTTAACAATGTTACTAATTATAGGACTGAAATAGTTTTGCTACTTATGCTGTCGACCTTATCATAAGTGGTCACTGCCAGTTACAATAAGTTAAATAAATATGCCTCGAAACATTTTAAAACCGAACTCGAAACCGAAATTATCTGAAACTTTTATATCGGATACGGTTTACACTACCGATATTTTTTTAATTCGGATATCTGATACTTTTTGGTTACGGTTACGGAGCTCCATAATATTCCTAATCCAAACCCATGTTGGTAGCGCATTTACGTTTATTTAATTCGCTAAAACCTTTTGGCTTAAAATTAAGCATTCATTTCGTAATGAAACTGTAAATTGAAATTGGAAAATTTTCGCGAAAAACATGACATAAATATAATAAAAGCCATTTGTTACCTGTCTACGTTAAATTTGCATTAAATACAGTAACAGGGGAATGATTTTACTATGAATGTCCAGGAGAGTGATTCAATGCCGTTATACGGTCGCTAACAAAGAGTTGCATTGTCTCATCCTGCGTTTGTTTAATTAATGTCACGTTTATTGTGAAACTGTTTAATTAATACTGCGTTTATTGTTTAATTAATGAACATCGGTGTGTCGAGACAGAATTTAGTAGGCATATTTGAAATTATTATCGTTTAATCCATAGGAAGATGTTGCTACATGTTGTGCAAAGTTTTGAGAATTTACTTGTATATAACCGTTTTTATATACTATACCTGGACACAACTGGCTCCTTATAATACGTGGAGATCCATTTATATTCCACTAGTCTACACCAATTCGGATTGATCAGGTCCGATCAGGCCACTAACCAAAGGTCTTGGTTAGTGGCCGATACATGTCGATATGTTCCGATCATAAGGTCTCCGTTAAGGTTTAAGAGCCTTATTTTGTCCTCGGAAGCACCGAAGCGTACATTAGCCATTTGGTCAGCTTCTGATGATCGATTTTCGTAATTCGAATTTAGTTTTCTGACTCACATTTAGATAGTTTTTTTACCGTTCTTACTACACGAGGAGACTCATACGCAGCAGTAAAACCGTTTAAATAGATTTGTTTACGCTGCTTTATTCATTTCCATATTTTTTTCAACAAATTATATTTTAAGTTATGATTGCCTACTTAATAACGTAATTAAATTTTTTGTCATCATTGCGTAAAGATAATATTGTTTATTTATTTTATTTATTGACAAAACAACAGCATAACATACAATACATTTACAAATTCTTAGTATAAATATAGACCAGTATGCATGCCAATTACTGGTGTGTACATAAGTCGCCAAAAATTCAAGACGTGTTTAAGCGTGGTATTGTTTATATAGCATTTCGATAGACCAAATACAATCTTCTGGTAATTATTTCTAGGAAATTAAGAGTACGTTCCAAATTTAAGTTAAATAATTATACAGCATCAAAAGCGATGAAGCCATTCTTCCCATTGTTTCATGGCAAAAGTTAAATTGAGGTGAGCGGCTCATACACGAGTGAATTATTGTGGTTCTTAACGTTTAGTCGACCCTTTATGAGAGCAGGCTTAATTTATAATTATGCGATCATATTAGTATGAAATCCTTTTTTGTATTCAAGACAGTAATTTACCCTTATCCAAGCATTGCCTTGCCATTAAAGCAACACAGGGAAATATTAGAGAATTGGAATTTAACATGAATCCTGACAATTAATAAAAATAATTTAGTATTTTTTTGCTAAAATCATACCGTAGTGAAATTAAATATATAAACTATATTCTACCTAATATGGCCCTTTACATGGAGTGAGTGAAAGACACTTATCTGGGTATTTATTAAGTTCTTATAGCTCACCTAGAAGTTATCAAGAGATGGCGCCACTGTATTCTGAATAACGCTATCTAAGTTTTTTTTAACATTATACAAATATAGAAACTCCGAATTAGGAGATCTCCCTTTGCCAAAGAATGGATTATTGATAAGCCATCCTCTAACAAACCACCCAAGGGATCAATCAAGTGACAGGTTGTAATTAAATAAATCACTAGGTATGAACATTGCGTCCCTATAGTTCCGGGATCAGAATAGGGCTACGGTATCCTCTACCTGTCGTAAGAGGCGACAAAAAGAGGGCGTTCGGGGTTGCAGACGGCAAGAGTGGGAGTTCAAACCGTCCAGCCAGGTGACCCCGGGAAGTACGAGGGTATATGTGGTCGCATACCGTCGTAAAGACCAGACGATGCGATGGGGCAATCCACTCAGAGGACTCAAGTTGTGTTCTTTTGGAGATCTCGGAGCCCTCTTCGTAGCGCCAAGGACTGCCTCCGGGGGGGTTTTAGTGTGGCTAAAAATCCCGTCACATAACCTGGCATCGCTCCCACGGCGTCAGGTACCTTATGAAGGTCTCCAACTAAAGAACAAAAAAGGTATGTACGTTTACTAGCAGTGTTATGTTCTAATAGTCCCATTATCTGTGCTATTGTGGATATCATAGGACGCGAATTAATATAGAAGATAGGGAACTTCGTCTTGCAAGTTCAACAGTTGATCATCAATTCAGGCAAATACTGAGATAATTTGAAATTAAATTGAAATTTATTCTTCTTTTTTATGACGACACAAATATTTTGGAATATACTTCTAAGTTTGATGTACATATAGCAATAAATAATCGATAAGACATCAGGGCTTGTTATTTTTGAACCTTCACGAGTAACTTAATTCGACCAATCTGTTCGATATGATAGCCCAGCTCCGTCAAATATTTACTTACTCGATATGGAACCGTAAACAAAAGCTTAATGTAAAACATGTTTAAACATGAATCAAAAAGCACTACAAAATCGGTCTCAACAATGCTCTTGCAGCGACCCCTATCTATTGTAAATGTCGTTAGTTTGACCACAAATATTTGAACAACGCATGGGTAGAGTGTTAACCTTAAGTTAGGGTATAAATTGTGACTGAATTGACAATAAATTTTGCTATTGTCCCGACAAATTAAAGGAAGCTTTAGATCCAGTTGTTTCAATAGCCTCATTATGATCCAGCTGTCCTGACGTTGACATTCAAAGTAGTATACGGTCTACTTGTCATCGCAAGGACGATCTGATCAGGATTAAACAGGCAAATTCTACTTTGATTAGGTACATTTTTTTCTCATTTCAATGTAGTTTTGTTAGCATTTAATTACTTTGACTTCGACTAACAGGTTCAAATCATAAAGCAAATTATAAGTCGTTGTATCTTTCAATTCTAGCCATCCACCAGCCTTTCGTGGTTGGCGTGGAATATATCTTTTATTGGTGGAACAAGCTACACTTTTGATGACCTACATACCAAGGTCATGGAGGCATGTAACAATCATTACAATCGCGGACATATATTTAAAAAAGGGGGATGACACATCAGTACATTGATTGGACGTTGGAAGCTGTCCAAACGCTGCCTCAGTGCGGAATGGTGATTTTTGACTGCTCGGTGTAATATCAGTTATAATTTATGATGTGCTGTATAATGCGTCAGTGTACTGAGAATCTCTGATGTACTGAGAATTTCCTTACCTTATTTTTCACGTAACCTGTAAGATGATACTCAGAAGGTTAGATGGATCTTACGAGACTTGATAACTCTGGGCGTGACAAGATGAAAGGAGAAGCCCAGAATAGAACAAACTGGAAGAATATTATGGATATTCAGCTTAATAACAAGGATTGATACTTTATATTGTCATAATGCAATACTTCTATAAAAGTAGAAAATTTGCTAGTATGGAACTGTTAGTATGCGAGCTGACTCGCACAGAACCAATTATTATTTAGACCCTGTTATTTCACTAGTACGTAGATGTGACTATTGTATTGTATAATCGTCAAATAAACAAGCAGTTACAGTTACATAAGTTGCTTTTCGTGTAACAGATAATTGTAGTATGAGAGCTGGGGATCACTATTTGTGAATCGTACGATTGCGCCGTGATGACATGAACGCGTACCTCTGGCCGCTCATTTCCCGTTAAAACAGCTTTACAGTTTGCAAATCCACAGCGAACATAGTTTACTTTCTGCTATTTAATTCCTCGTATTGCTATTTGCTAGTATGTAGTAAAAATTGTGTACTTAAGTGCTTTTTTATAGTATGGAAGTAGCAAACGAGCCTGCAGCCCACCTGATGGAAAGTGGCTACTGCCGCCCATGGACGTCTGTAATCAAACCTAGGTAAGATCAAAGTCTCGCCTAAGGTTAGCTACAGATGCATTGCTACCCCTGAGGACTAAGATGGAATGCCTCGGAACAATATGTCTCCCTTACCACACCCTTCAGACCAGAACACAACGGCGCATAACACTGTTGTTATGAGGCAAAAATAGGTGTGGTGGTAGGGCTTCCGGAGTAGAACTGCAAAGGATTCTATCACCTTGAAAAAACGCAATTGTTTGCGTAGATCTCGACATAACTTTATTGAAATTGAAATACAGTTCCTCAGTGCCATATGAAGGCGGAAATAGCTGAGATAGAGTTTTCAACTATTGTTCCTATTTTCATACGATCAGCTTGTACAAGTATCTATGTATTTGCATGAAAATAGTTGAATCTTGTTAATTAAAAATTAAATTCAAAAATTTTGGATTAATTTTAAACACAGACAAAAAATTAATTTATTTCTAATTAGCGGACTCGAGGTAGAGTTGACACTGGCTACCACTCACAAACGTTAGCACTGTAGGTGGGTTTTTTTAGTGCGCTGTTTGTTCTTTGATAGTTTGTAACAATGTTATGACGACTCCTAAATAATTTCCTAAATAAGCAGTTTTACTAGACACGCTAATAAATGAGATTTGTTGTCATAAATGGCAAAACTTACCGTAGTTTTTGGCGTCACCATTGGTCTACGTTGCCACAAAATTGCTACACTTCTATGTTATCTTACTAATATTATCTTATTAATGTATAAAAAAAAATAACAAAAAATATGACCCACTTACATGACACAAAAAAATTAAAAAATAATTCAAATATATGTTGGTTTTGTCCATATACTGTATATGGACAGTAGTAAGATATTAATTTATTGCATGTGTCTATTCATTCATGATTCATCATGAGGTTATTATTAAGGGTTTTCTCCTATTTTGGTAACTTAATTACGCCTAAAGGCTGAGCATTTCGTAATTTATCAAAAGTGATTTTGAAACAATTTGTGGAAGAGAAGTTCTATATATTTCAAAACGGCTAACAGATCGCCCATAAAATACTGTAAGCCAGTCGGAAATAGCAAAGGGAAAAATGTATACAAACCGAATCAAATTCCGCTAGTAGTTTATACTATTATTAACGGATTAGTTCAATGATTAAGTGACGTTTGGTTTTGCTAACGAGATCTATTGAAAGGAAACTTTTTTAGAAAAAACTTCGTTTATACAACGTAACTGAAGTTCTAATAGCATCGCTGGTTTTGATAAATTCTTTGTTTTTCTAGTTTCTGTCGCCATTGCTTCTCCATAGCTATAATTTTTCAAAGTGGTGGTATCGCTTAGTGAGAACAAAAAGAAGTAAGGTTATATTTCTACAATTGAAGTTAAATAGATGAAAGTAAGGATTTAATTCTGGAAAAGAAATAAAAACATAAACGTCCGTTTTATAACCGCTCTCTTGAAGAAACTCTGCATAATACGAATACAATTTTGGTATCTCACAAAATGTATTTATCAATATTATCACAAACTTTGCAAATAAATGCCATAAATATTTTAGGTAAGAACGGAAAAAATATCACTGTATTATACAAGTACACAAATAATAGTATTGGCGACAGTAAATATCATCCACATATCGATAAAATATTTTTCAAGACCTACATAAATACGAGTACATCTTCATTGGAAGAAAGTCACCTTCGTCAAGTTTTACTTCGATTTACATATTTCTTTAATGTTACCTCGTTCTTATAATAAATTTATTCATAATATAGATACACCAAAATTAAGTAAGGTAGTATAAAACATATATGTTAAATAACGAAATGTAATTACTTTATTTCCAGGACATTACATAGCAAAAGCTCGAGTGCTTACAGCGGAAACGCAGCGGTGACAAATTGACTAACGATGTGGCATCGTTTGAAATTGTTTAGTCGTTTTTGAAGTATACAATTAAAGTGTTCAAAATAATTTTCTGGACCCATTTTAGTTTTTGTTTAGAAATAAATTGGCAATGCAATAGTGTGCCCAATTCATTTATAAAATGTAACCATTGCACTCCACAGTTAATTAAAGTAGTAGTCTTAGTAGGCTCATGGAATTACAAATAGATCTGGTTGTCTACGTAACCACACTCGCCTTGAGCCAACACACATTGAAGCGTTGTAGCACTGCGTCGCAAACCGCTTACGAGACTATTTCTCATGCAAACACAGAAATGTGCGGCGCGTTGTACGACGCAAAATTCTGCGTTGCGTTGAGCAGCGTCGCCGATTATTGCGGTACATAAACATAACACATTTATATGTGTCGGCCCTTAACCAATACATCAAAACTTAAGGTTATGGAAACAGAAACAGAAACAGTACAGTGATATGAGGCTCTTCAAAAAAAGGCGCGAAAAGAGCTCTCCTTCCTTCCTTCCTCCTGGTGTTGCAAATGTCCATAGGCGACGGTGACTATTTTGCATCAGGTAGCCCGTCTGCCTTACCGTTAGACTTAAGTGTATAAAAAAGCATTATCACATTGAACATTATATAATTATTGATGTTATTGAAAATATAAGTAAGAAGGGAACGTAATAGTCTATCAGCAAATTGACTTACGATATTTCCGTATGTAAATGATACGTTCAACTTTTGCAGCTTAATGCCAACATTATGTACGTAATGTGACGTTAAACGGGAGACTCCGGTCACGCTCAGTATTTCATGCGGATTAACCGCTCCTGAGGTCGGCCGAGCTACTGAATTTAAACTACTTTTGAGGGAAAAAGTAAACAAAACAGTGCGTAAATGATTTTATTATGAAATATAATAATAAATAAATCGTAAATCACCTGTCTATTATATTACCCCCTGTAGAGGTGAGTCTTCCCTTACAATGTAACGGATAAAGCGAAAATACAGACGATGCCCGGTCAAAACAAAAGCAGAACATTAGTGCAAACACTAGTTAAAAAACGCGCCAGGAATTGAATTTATTCTTACGATACATATCGTGGATATCGGTAAGCACTGAAACAACATTAAAGCTAATTATATCGAAGTAGAGGACGCCCAAATACTATCTATTTTCAAAACTTCTGATAGTAGTCGCAGTTGCTTCTACAATCATAATTTTAGTGAACACAAAGAAATATATAGATCATCCAGACCGTTATACATATTAACAAATAATAGCTAATTATATTAATCGCTGTTATATATCTTACAAGCTCATGCATTGAGTTGTTTTCAATTTACCGCCATGTTTACAATCCCAATCGACACTGAAATGAATTTATTGAAATGTCTCTGTGTGATTTAAAGTGGGCGTACTCACTCACATAATTTATTCGACAGTTTCCAGAATATACGGGGCACTTTGTTCAGATTTCTTTTGTTTTAAAATTAAATCCCGAGGAACAAAGGTTGTTTAATTTGGAGGTAGCTTAATGTCATTATAAGTGATATGTCACAGGGTTACGGTAGTGGGAACGATATTTAAATGTGAATAAATATTAAAATATATATTCAATTTTAGTTAAGGTATTTGTCTGTGATGCGAAAACATTTTATATAAGCTGTCAAAGGGACATCGTCAGTGGTTTAGTTGGTGTACGGTCAACCCTCTCCGATGCCGAGGGGAGACCTGTAGGTTCCTGACGTAAAAAAAAAGAAAAGAAAGGTTTGACCACATGACCCACAAATTATCTAGACGCCTTTTATAGCCGGTTGTAAGTAAATAGCAAAGTTTCTGTCAAGTATAGGAAATTTGTAATTCAATTCAGCGGAATCTGTATTACTTTAAACTGTGTTAAATATTTCATCTATGGATGTACGAGATTATCCATTTTAGTCAATTAACTTGTAAAGCAGTTCATGCCTTCTGTTGGAAGAGTTTGGTCGCCGACGGACTTAAATACCTATGAGGCGACCATTTTAGTCCAATCTTAGTCTCAATGACCCCTATTTAAAATTGGTTAGAGATTCCTATACGTCGTAATAGCCGCCCAACACTTACCATCAGATGGTCTGCATGCTCGTTTGCTATTTCGAACTTTTTTACAAAAGAAGACCGACGTCTTAACGTGACGTCTAAAGCGCAATAACTCGCATGAAGTTTTAACCCTTAGCAGTGACCCAAAGCCTACCAATAATTCCCGAGATTGCTTAAATTGTAGATCGGTTGACATTATTTGAGATCTGCATATGCCGCTGGCCTAATTATGCTTTATATTGATGTAACTTAGTGTATCATGCCATGAAAGACTAATCATGTTATAGTTCTCGGTGTCGACGCGCGTAACAAAGCGGTCATTATACCGGTCTGACACGCAGTGGGTTCCGGGTTCGATCCCCAGCCAGACAGACATCTGAATTATGAGCTTAGATTCTATTCTCGGTCTCGGTCTGGGTGTTTGGGTATTCGTCTTTGCGTCCATAGTACCCGCGACACAGGAGAAAATCCTAGTGTGCCCCACACTTTGAGTGTAGAAAGCGTTTTTCTTACAAATCGTAATTTTGTGT
>MOOZ01001699.1:374581-387904 GCA_002930495.1 Cecropterus lyciades | reverse complement strand
CTGCTTAGCTCGATGGTTGACTGGTAGAGAATGCTTTTAGCATTAAGTCCGCCTTTTGTACCACATTTTAAGGTATAATAAAGTTTAAATAAATAAATAAATAAGTGGTCTTTTCGTGCGTTGATGTTTGTAATCAAGTCGTAACTGAGGCTCACTTCAATGGCGTTGCAAGTTTTAAGGGCTACGATGGAAGTCCCAATGTAAACCTTATAATGTTTTTTAAAACGAGAACACAGCTCATACTGCTATTATTATGAAGTAACAATTTTAACGATGGTATTTGCCAGGTGGATACTCGAATGGTTCTACAACCTTCCAACAAATCAATAAATAGAAATCAACGATTATTCGCGAAGGCTTGTTTTACTCAAACACTAATAATAATAGGAATCTCTGGTATTATGAATCTTACTAATATTATAAAGGAGAAACTTGTGCGAATGTATGTACTCTTTCACACAAAAATTATTGATAGAATTTGGCTGAAACTTGGCATAGAGTTTTGGCCAAAACTTTTGTTTTTGTTAGTGGTAGAACTCTTTGTGGTTCGACTCCGGAAGCACCACCGCCACACCTATTTCTGCCTAATAACAGTGCTGTTGTGGTTTGAAAGGTGTGGTAAGGGAGACCTACTTTTCCGAGGCATTTCATCTTAGTCCTCAGGGGAAACAACGCATCTGTGGCTAATCTTAGATGAGACTTTGATCTTACCTAGGGTTGATTACAGACGTTCATGGGCGGTAGTAGCCACTTACCATCAGGTGGGCTGCTTGCTCGTTTGCTACTACCGTGCTATAAAAAGATTACACAGAGATGGCTAATGAGATGGTTTAGGATACTCCTTACTGTGATAAACGTGATCGAATCTTGTGGCGCAATAAACTAGTCTCGGGAAGGACGACGGTATGTCAGGTCGGTTTTAGTGCGGTAAAAATCCCACATAACGCGATGTTACTCCCACGGCGTCGGGTACCTTTTGAAGGTTTCCCTCTCGTTACAAAAAAAAATTATAACAAACAAGGATACGCATATATAAGCACACAGACTTTAAATATATTTATTATGTATTCGGATCTTAATTCAACTGACTTAATCACACAATTCAAGTCATATTTAACAGGTGGCTAAATTTCTAACAATACCATGACAAGTCTGAGTCTTCGCCGAAATTTGCTTAAGACGCTTTGTTATTAAACAATGGACATCTTGTGTACCTACATAATCCTAGATTCTGTAAATCATCATGATTTGCATAAAGTAATGCTAAGATTTGTAGGCTTTGTTTTTGGCTGTGATGTATCTAAAAATAAATTTAAGGCGCCTATACAAGTTTTGCTAATAAAAGTGATTAGCAAAAGGCAACTCATGACAAGTAATTAGTAGTAGATTTTTTATTGTGAACAAACGGCTATTTAAAAGTATCCGCGAATGAGCTGAAGAATTTTATATATATATTTTCAATTATTCGTAATGATATTGGACGAAAAAACATATGACAATTTTTGTATAACTTTTAATAATATTTAATCTTAAGTTGTGTTGACAGATATTTTATTATATTGTAAAACATATTTTAACATATTATAAATTAGAACTGTAAATTTCAAAAAACTACTGACAATAATCAGAAAATTCTACTAACTACATATATGAAAAGATTACAATTATTTTACACTAAGATTTTCTAGTTATGTATCGTTTCTTAATATACACATATTGTAAACATATTTGTTTCAAAAGTAATAATATAAATAAAGTTTTCCGAGATTAAGCTGTGTTTTCAACTGAACTGTATATTACTTAATACCTAATTACATGCTTAATGCATCTAAATGCTTCAGGTTTCAGTATATTTTGCTTACATAGCATTGTTAGCTAAGCGTGACGTATATTCCCGACGGTCTGCACTGTCCGCAATGCTGCGTCATCTTGTGCTGAGTGAAGTGATTAATGATAATACCCTTCTAAAGTTCTAAGCTTTTAGTTCAAACTTTACCTAAGGATTTTCTTCTTAAAAGTAATTTATCAATAAATGTTAACTGGTCATACTACACTGTTTTGTCTCGTAGTTGTTACTGACACTATGACACTTGCGTATTATCCTCAACGGTATATACGGATTGTCATGCTTTCTCACTTTGAGCTGCATGAAGCTAATAATAGCAATTTGAATATATCAATCGTTTTGAAATGCTTTATGTCTGTGTATATGAAGCACCTCCTGAAAGTAATTTTTATTAACTCCACTTTGCTTTAAAAGTACATTGTAAGCTGGACACAGTGATATATATTCCCGGTCTGCGCTGCCCGCAACGCCGCGTCATGTTGAGCTGAGATGAGTGATTAATGATAGCATCCATCTAAGCTTCTAAGCTTTTATTTCTACCTTAATATAAGGTTTATTTCTTAATTATGATATAATAATGAATTCTGCTCTTGTAGTTCATGACAGTAATACTTACAGAATATTATAGTTTATAACAGGAAACAGAGATTATTACATTAGAAAACGTCGTGAGTTCACGTGTATATATTGGCATACCATTTAAGCATCATTCATTTACAGTAATGTTGATAATTTCTGATGTAAACTGAATTTTCCTTATAAAGTTTTGTTATCTGAACAGTATGATGTATATTTTTGAGGGTTTGCGCTGTCCGCAATGCCACGTCATCTTGAGCTGAGCTGAGTGATTAATGATAGCAGCCGTCTAAAGTTCTAAGCTTTTATCTAGATCCACGGTTCTTTCGCAATTTGCAAAAACCCGCTATCCTTTTTAGTTAACATCATAAATAAAATACTGAAAAACTGGAAAGATAAAATTTAATAATAATATATACATAGTTACTTCATATAACATTGAATGTGATAATGCATTTCTTCATCATCTTCATAATCATCAAAGGTTTTTAAGAGAAAGATTTAACCTACGCCTTTTTAGTATTGTCATATCTTCCATCATACTAGCGAAGTTAGTGAGTATAGTTTACAATTCTCTAATACACTATGTACTCATGTTGAATTACTTATGATGTTTTCCTTAGCGATAAATGAAAGTGACAATTAATATCTAATCGTCATCGCAATCCGCATTAGAGTGTTTGGAGTCTGCTCCAGACATCTCTCTGCCGTGATATCGTAAATAACATGAATTTGTGAACCCGGACGAGCGTGGGAAGCTTATTCCATTACCTATCATACCTCTATTCAGGTTTATTACCTTATTTCATACATTTTATGTGTTACGACATCCAGTAACGGAGTTTACATATTCACGTGTGAACAAATAAAAAGTTTTACGGGCAGTGTTTTCGTAATAGCGCAATGATAGCTGAGGAAACGACCTAAAAAATCTAATCAGAGCTGAGCCCCAGCCGGTACGAGCATTAAACTCCTCAGTTTAATATCAAAGCACGTTACACGGTGGTTCTTATAATAAAGACTCCTGTGATATACCGACGCTTTGCTAAGTGGCTGTTTGTTTTTTATCATTCATTGTTTTAATGTTTGATTCCTTTTTCTTTGATTGTGTAATAGTCGTCATTGATGTAGTACTACCAGACTATCTCTTACCGAATGAGAAGGTAGTACATGATATTAGGACTCTTAGGGCAAAACATCTGATTTTTTAATGTCTCAGATGCTCTTTTAAATTCGTTACGAGATATTTAGCCCCTAATCCGCGCCTTACTAGGAACAATAATGTGACCACAACATATAGTCTAAAATTTGTAAAATCACCAAGAATCTTATAGGGTTACTTTGTAAAAAATGTTTTTTGCAAGATTTTTTTGTTAAAAGTATCTTTATCACTAATACTTTTAACAAAAAACTCCACGTCCGTGTGTAACATAACACGCTTGTCACACCAAACGACACGAAAAGTGACCGATTAAACATGTTCACCGCGACGTAAAGCTAACCCTATTTCCTCATAAACTTCGGAATATATTATGTAAATTTAATGAAGTTAGAAAAATTGTAGCGTGGATATAATGATTACATGTTGCGTGCCGCAAAAATGATCAGGCGACATTTTTATGAGGTTCTCTCGATTATCGCCTTGTGATGTTTATTCAGCCAATTTGTTAAGTTTGAGCTACAGAGCTAAATATCGAATAAAATTAGTACCTAGTACTACTTCCAACCTTTTTTTATGTTATCGAGGGGAAAACCTCCAAAACTGATATGATAAAATATTCTCGATTAATGCGTGGTGATGTTTATTCCACTTAAATGCAAAAATGCACAAAAATTACAACTATCAACTAATAAATCGATTATAATATTTTATTGACTTATTATTATATAGAGCTAGCTGAAGTACCCGTACTTTGATACGTGACAAAAAAATGATTTTACTCGCTAAATGTTAAATGTACATGAAAAGTAATAAGGACCTTATAGATAGAAAATTAAATGTTAAGCAAATATTGCTATTTTATAACTTTCTCTTTTTATTTTAAGGGAATATGAAAGTCTGTAACCAAAGAGCGTAGTGAGGTCACAAAATAGTCGCCATCTTTAAATAGCGAAAAATATCGAAATCAAAAGTAGCCTATAGACTGACCAGCTAAATGCGTCACATCCATTCAAAATTTCATGTAAATCGGGCCGGAGTAGTCCTTACGTGATTGAGTAAGACGCAGATGCTCGCCATCCTTTTTTATATATTAGTATAGGTAAACAGTAAATAAATTAATAAGTAAAATATATTATACTATTTGCCCGTCGCAGTGGTCGTTATTAAACCTAAATCTTATTAATATTATTAATGCGAAAGTTTTTAATGATATATGTGATACACATACATCATTAAAAACTTCTGTTAATGTTAGATGAAATTTGGCACACGGATAATTATGGGCTGGATTACTACAGAGGATACCGTTACTAGGATACTTTTTACCGTGGTACATGACCTAAGTAGGCGGAGCCGCGGGAACAAGTTCGTGTAAACTAAATTAGATAGTCATCGAAATTTAGCTCAATTTCTATTAATTATATGATTAAATCAAACTTTTTTTTTAATAGACGAGTGAGAGAGTATTTTGTCTGTGCAAATATTTCGATTAAAAGGAGAACGAGATTTAATAAACTTAGCTGCATTTAAAAGGAATAATACTGTTGTGACATAGATATTTTACATTCCTGATACTGTGTGTTGCCAGTATTGTAATTAATGAATGTTTTATTAAATTGAAACTTCTTCTAAATCATTGTGATTTGAAACTCGATGAAACGGAAATGCGTTACGAAAGCAGTTATCGCTGTAACAACTATAATAATAAATGGCCCTGTATCCCTTAATATGTATACCCAGCGTGATTGAGACGCTGATGATTCTACTTTGCAGCTTGTATGTATAAAGGCTCAAGTTTGATACATCTAAAACCTTGTTTATTAAGTTTAACTTCTGCCGTGTGTAAATTGCACACACAATTATGTTCTTTTTATTTCATTTTATATACTTGGATTAATATAATCTTACAGCGCTCTCTAGGGTAAAACTGAGTTAGATCCCGAAGTCCTCTTCGCAGCGCCGAGGACGGCCTCCGAGGGGTTTTAGTGCGGTTAAAATCCCACATAACTTGGAGTCGCTCCCACGACGTCAGGTACATCTTGAAGGTTCTCCCTCGAAAAAAAAAGAGAAAAAAAATGGTAAAACTGACTTAAATCTCAAACTATTCCGTTAGTTTCCGTTTACTTCCGTTACTTTCCGTTAGTGCGCTGACTCATAAAAAGATATCGGAAATTTTCCCTAGACGAAATATTATATAGATGAGGCACATTTACAAAAAGCGATTGTCATAGATTAAATATCCTTGATGACTAAAATCTGTTTACATTTAATATTATCATTATCGTTACGACACACGTGGATGTAAAAAAAATATTTTTTTAGCAAAAGCCACTGAAAATAATCTAGAATTAAAATTTTAGCTGCAGATAAAAACTGTGTCATAAGAATAACGACGAGCTTGTAAAATGTAAATTTTAAAGTAAATGAAAAACACACTGTAAATAATATCTAAATTGGGCAACGATGGTTTATGAGATTCAAGTAGCAAACATACACACACACACACACACGCTTTCTACACTCATAACCCCACACTAGGATTTTCTCCTGTGTCGTGGGTGCCATGGACACACAAAGACGAATACACAAACACCCAGACCCTAAACTCACACTAAAAACAGAAACCTAAACTCATCATTCAGATGTCTGGCTGGTCGGGGAAACCGGTCGAACCCGGGACCCACTGCGTGTCAGACCGGTATGGTGACCGCTCCGGCACGCGGGTCGTCACGAAAACGAGCATGCAGTCCACCTGATAGTAGTTACCTACTATCAGGTGGACTGCATGCTCGTTAGCTACTTCCAGTCCAGTCACTGCCGTCAATGGTCGCTTTCAAAGCAACTTCATATAGAACAGGGGTTCCATCTGAAGTCAATCACAGATGTGTTGCTACTCCCGAGGACTAAGGTGGTCGTTATTATGTATAAGTGATCACAATTTATAGATGATCGCCAGTGGCCGTTTAAGTGTATTTCCGTTGTCCGTTCCGCTTGAAATAAATGGACTAAAATGAATTGTCTTTATTTTGTATAGACCTCCGAGGGCACTTACAAATTATCAGTTACAAAATTTTTTTTTACACTACTACCACGACCAAACACGACGACAATAGAAAAAATCCGGTAAGGTACTTAGCGGGGTCGTCTTTTTGCTTCAGACAGTAGCTTGAAACTATTTTTTCATTGGTTCAGGTTGTTATCATGAAGATAAACATTTCTGTATTTTTTTTTTTATTAATTGCCTAGCTGTATTTCGCGGTTTCACCCGCTACTACATAAAAAAGACACAAAAAAAGTGTGATGGTAATAGGCTATAGCCTCAAAAAAATCCTCAAAAATGGACTATTCAACACAAAAATATTTTATCAATTCAAACCAGTAGTTCCTGAGATTAACGCGTTCAACCAAATAAACTTTTCAGCTTTATTATGTTATTAGTACATTAGTAATAGATATACATAAATAAGTTAGCTAGCAGTACTCTAAAACTCAGTGGTCACTTCCGCCTACAAATAACTATAACTAATTCAGAATGATCCCAAAGTCGCAATACCAAGAAGGAATTCAAGTGTAGAATTCCCATTTGCTTTGATGGTTTGAGTGTTGACATTACTTATATATAGGTTAAAAGCACCCGTAAACATGAAAATGTACAATAACTCTACTAAAAACGCGACAAAACACCTACCTTGTGAACCATAATTCTACAGAATTATAAAAAAAAAACACAGGATATAAACTTCCACAAGTTATAATGGTTTATAACAGTGTGGGGTGCACATAATTGTTATTTCAGGAGGGTAACTGGTCTATGCTGAGTCATCTCAATCAATCAAGGCGTGTAGCGAGACAGGGTGAAGGGTGACTATGAAATTATTTCTTTAGGATATTCTCTACAAATTCATTTGCCTTAATTAACTTACACTGTCATACTTAATAATTGACTTCAATAAATTGTGTGAACTTACAGTCGTATTTAACAATTGACTTAAATAAATTATGTGAAACATATTTATTTTGCCCAAGATTCAAATTACTTTTAAGGTCATCCTATGTGTGTGACGACCCCCGTGGTAGAGCAGTCACCATACCGGTCTGACACGCAGTGGGTCCCGGATTCGATCCCCGGCCAGACAGAAATGTGAATGTTGAGCACTGTGAATTGTTGGCACCCACGACACATGAGAAAATCCTACTGTGGGACTATGAGTGTAGAAAGCGTTTCTATGTTCTGCAAGATTACCTAATACTGACAGAAAAACATAAGTTTTTAAGTTTCATATGTTAATACGCCCTCATCCTCGCAACTAAGCCCTCATTACTTCGTATCTCAATGAAACAAATTTTATTGTTAAAAAAGGCAGTTACTTTAAAATAAAAGACAAAGAATTTTAGATTAATTCTCAAAGATAACATCGCATCTGTGGAGAATGGCACATAAAAGTTCAACTGTATTTACGGTCAATGACTGATCTAAAGAGAACAGAAATATAACCATCAGGTATAGATGCTATAAGGTTGTTGACTAATTTCAATTTCCAACAAAAAAATAACCGAATAAAGAAAAATCGTGCATTTAATTTAATTATATACGACAAAAAATAAATGCATGGTCACAGCATGGAAATCGCGTGCCGACCTTGCTTACTCACGATTCCCTTAACCTTCTTACCTTACAACACGAGGCGTGTACCGTCAGTGTAGATTGAACTTATGCCCTTATTTTACGCTCTTTTAAAGTTATTCATAGGGCACAGGTAGCGGTGTTTAATTATATTTTCAATATTTACCGTAGAGATTAGATTTAAAGATAACAACAGATTTCCAGTGAAAAATAGCTAACAACTTACTAATATAATTATATTGAAAGGTTTATGAGGTAAAATAAGTATGGTTCAACCGGGGAGTTATCACCACACCTATTTCTAGCGAAGCAGTTCTTTTGTTTCATTGGAAAGGTGCGAGTGCCGACTCGTTTTTATATGAGGCCATCTAAGTGTTTGGGAGTGGCAACGCATCTATGATCGGCCCCAGATATAACCCTTGTTCTATTTAAAGTTGCTTACAGATGAACATGGGTTTTTCTTTATAGTATGGAAGTAGCAAACCAGCATGCAGCCCACCTGATGGTAAGTGGCTACTGCCGCCCATAGACATCTGTTATCAACCCTAGGTAAGATCAAAGTCTCACCTAAGGTTAGCCACAGATGCGTTGCTATCCCTGAGGACTAAGATGGAATGCCTCGGATAAGTATGTCTCACTTACCACACCCTTCAGACCAAAATACAGCAGCGCATAACACTGCTGTTATTAGGCAGAAATAGGTGTATGTGTTCCGGAGTCCAACCACAAAGAGTTCTACCACCTTGAAACATTTGGTGGTAGTGACCACTAACCACCAGATGAATAGCATGCGTTTGAAACTTCAACCATTAAAAAAAATACGTGGCCATTCCACCCCGTATTTCTTTAAAACAACAGTGTAGCAATATTGCTGTGATTAAAAAAAAGGTGCTTTATTATCTTCAATAATATATACATTAGTTGAAGGTGGTATTTTAGGCACCTCACCTATTTCTGCCTAATTACTAGTGTTCGACAGAAGGTCGACTTTTGGTTGAAGCCAAAGTCGATTTTTCAGTTATCGTCACAACCTTCGGCCGAAGCCGAAGCCGAAGTACATTCGTTACAGTTCCTTCAATTTAGGCTCTTGCCTTAATTGAAGGAACTGTAACCTTGCTCTTACCTTCGGTTCCGGCAAAAACTTCGGCCCATATTGGCCGAAGCCGAAGGTTTTGGCCGAGGTGGCCGAAGCCGAAGTCAAAGCTTCGGTCGGACACTACTAATAACGCAGTGTTAAGCTCTGCTGTGTTCTGGTCTGAAGGTTGTCGTAAAAAGACATACTTATCCGACTTCCAACTAAATCTTCAGTGATATCAACGCACCTGTAGGTAAGACTGATCGTAATCTAGGGTTGATAATAGATATCCATAGGCGGCAATGGTTGCTATCATCAGGTGGGTCACATGCTCGTTTCCTACTTCTGTATTATAAATAAGCAGAAAAGCCGCATTTAAGTAATATCTCTTAACAAAACAATATCTTCAATTACAAATAAAATGATGTAAGCTTATGTACTGAACACGGATCTGTTAGGTAATATTAATATTACCTAACAGATCCGTGTTCAGTATATAATATCTTAATACCATACAACTGTTTCCAAACACATTATTTCGTTTCCATCTAACGTTGTTATAAGCTGGAAGATTATCACGTCGGGAGAACTGAGGGTCTTATCTCTTAATTCGCGATGATAGAGAGATGCTTTCAACGGACGGATTTGAATATTATGTGGTATTTGCAGTTTGTATGTATGTGTGTACATATGTATGTGTGTATGTATGTTTGTGTTTGTAGGTAAGTGCATATGCCCATTTCTTTTTCACATTCTACAGCCATTTGGGCTTGACGGATTGTAACATATCTGTCATTGGAATCGTCTTACAGTAACATAAGTTTTATAATTTAGAAATATGACGCAAACTCCTTAAAAGGGTTAAATTAATGAAAATGAAAAATGAAAATGAAAAATGTTTTATTGAACAGTCTATTTGATCAATAAAACATTTTTCATTTTCATTTTTCATTTTCATTAATTGAATTATGTTAATAACAAGAAAAAAATAACAAAAAATAAAACCGACTTCCATGCCTCAAAAAAGTAAAAAATAATTCAAATATATGTTGGCTTAGTACATATCGCTCAACATACTTCGCTAGATCACGACGACAAAACTATGTTCTACGCGTATATGAGTTCCGACTTCAGAACTATGTACTATGTATTGTATATGTACTAAACCAGCATATGTTTGATTTTTTTTTTCTTTTTTTGTGGCATGGAAGTCGGTCTTATTTTTTGTTAAAACAATTTTTTTTCACGCTTTTTAGTGATATACTTATATTTTTACTAATATAGTTTCACTAATTTTGCCTTGTAAATATAAATGTACACGCAAACATAAATACAAATGTTAATTCAACCCTCAATATGTAAAATTTATTTTAAACCTAAACTTAAGCCACAACTTACAACACTTTTATAAATTGTATTAAGGTGAATGAAGGTTAGGTCTGAGATTACATGAACTAGGTGCACACGCTCACAGGGCGCTACCGCGCCCTGCTCTCTTAGTTTTACTTTTTCTTTTATGTTCCAACCTAACCTAATCCATCCAATATAAAACGCTACAGCTCAACCTAATCCTAGGCCATACACTTTAGGTTTAGGCATTAAGTACCCCTGCATCATCAGGTTTAAAGGTATAAATTTTCATTTCAGGTATTGAGGTCGAAACTTTCATCAAATGTATCTGCTTAGCAATCTTATTATATAAACGTAAGCACCAAATGGCTAGCTCCTATGACTCAGGCTTGCAGTACTCTGCATCATCAGGGTTAAGGAGTTGAAGTTCAAGATTTCATCTCATATATTTTGCTTGGTAATCATATCCGTAAGCACCAAATGGGCAGTTTCTATGGTTTACGTTTTAAGTACCCCTGCATCATCAGGGTTGAGGAGTTGAAGGTCAAATTTTTCATGATATGTCTATGCTTAACAATCTTATTATAAATCCCTAAGCACCAAATGGCTAACTTCTACGGTGTAGGTTAGCAGTACCCCTACCTCATTAGGATCGACGAGTGGAAGGTCTAATTTTTCATCATATTATTTTGTCTTATATACCTAATATTACTTCCATGTTTCATGAGAATCGAGTCGGTAGAAGCTAAATTATCTCAAATTATTATAAAAAACAAGGGGAGTGATGGTGGTTTTCACCCCATAAATTGAAATTGGTTTAGAAACACTTAAGAGTTATTAAAGATTATAAGAATTCGTGTTTTTATGATTTTCCAGGAAAACTGCCGATTTCCATAAAATGGGACCTCCTGTGAAACTAACCGCATCGAATGTTGTTCGGACCGTGTTGATCGATAACCGCATCGCGGAGTAAAGCCTGAAGATACGTAAAAAAAGCCTATATTATAACTTCTAGTTTAATAAATTCATTATGATAATACAATTTTTATTCTTTTCACTTCAAGCAGTCGCTTTTTTTACAGTCATTTATTTAAGTGCCTCTTTATAACTTATTAAGAGCTTTTATTTAACTGTACTTGTTAATCGTGTATACAAATTTGTTTGTATGTAACGGTCAACTCCAGCAACTGAATTTGATAACAAGGACAAGAAGAATTTTCTCCTGTGTCTTGAGCGCCAAGATACCATTACACACCATACCATACGCACAGATACCATTACAAAAGCACCTAGACCCAGAACTGAAATCTGAATTAATAATATTTCAGATCTGAAATCTGACCTAATTCAAATCTGAGTCTGGCCTGGGATCGAACCTGGTATCCACTGTGTGTCAGACCGGTCTGACCGCTACACCACGCAAGTCACATCGGTGCAACTGGTTAAGATTCGTCTTTATTAAAGTTGATAAAAATTCAAGACTTGAAAAAGCTGTTCCCGAAGAAGTCGGACGTTGAGTAAGTCGGGGGTGCAAAACTCCGACGCTGCAATTTGTTGCGCGCTAACTCGATCTGCGGGCCGTAGATTTATTGCACGTGCCCCGAAACATGGTACAAATTCCGAGCCTTATCTTTCAAGTTATATATTATTTACAACTAGTTCTGCCGCCCGGTTGTACTCGCCTAGGTTACCTTACTCATCTAAAAGGGACACTTGTACGACGAGTTCCAACATAGTTCTTGAGTGTATTAATGCACCAGTATCTTACTGTTAGTGAAACTCCAGTCCTATTTGGATATGTTTACAATAGCAAGGAATTATAAATTGTAAACGTAATGAAACATTTTTTACCCGACTGCGTCAGGAGGAGGGGAATGCTTTTTGAGTGTATGTATGTATGTTTGTTTGTATGGATGTCCATTTACAGCCACAAATCCACTACATCCCAAACGGCTTGACGGATTGTGACGTATGACATATCAATAGAATCGTCACAGGTTGGAAAGTGACATAGACTATATAATTTTTAAAAAATGACGCCTGCGGGTAAAGGTAAGTGACGACTTTTTTTATAATCACGTAAAAGTATCAAATAAAAGCTAGTGAATAGACCATTCTAAAAATATAATTATATACTGTAATACTTTTACTTCACTATTTTGAAAAACTCCCATTAAGCGTTAAATTAAATGTATAATTATGAACAAAAAACATCGTCTTAAGCAGTCGGGTTTTTTACTAGTTATACTCATTGATCACAATGAATTGTTACCTAGTATTCTTATTGTTCTTCTGTGGAGAACTGTTGTAATCAATATCGGGTTAATTACAACGATGTAGACGTTGGACCTCAATTTGATATAGTACTACTGTGAGGTATGTATTAAATGTATCTAGTTTAAGCTCTTACTTTATTGATCTATGTAATCTAGCAACGTATGCAGTGTCAATATGAACATTCCTTAGTTTCATTTGTCACCTACATCCCACCTTATACTTTATACTTATAGTTCTTCAATTTTCGAGATAAATCTTTTTTTGTAATCTTTGTTTTGATGTACAATTAAGATGTTTATATTGTACTATCTGCGCCCCACGGTTTCACCCACGTATTAGTTACTACAAAGAAAACTAATTTATGTATTTATTTGGATAAGAATAAATATTATATTTATAAAAACAACTTCGCA
>MOOZ01001699.1:297888-312394 GCA_002930495.1 Cecropterus lyciades | reverse complement strand
TAATTGTAAGCCGTTTATCAACAGAATAGTGTCAGTTTGTTTCTGTCTCTACATTGCTATTTTTTCTAGAGCATATCCTCAGGCTAAAGCTAGACCACGGTAGAGTAGGTCACGCCGGCGGCTCTACAAAGAATTGATAGAGCAATAGCTATTTGCTCTCTTCATGGCTAATCGCACTTCGACAAAACTAGAATAGTCGGAGATAGGAAATAGGCCAAGTAAAAATGAGTCTTAAAAACAGCTGAGTGCACATAGACGACGCATAATGGGTTGCGTTGTCGGATTGATTTTAATTTTAATGAGGTCATGAGTGTATTTTACGGCGTTTCACAAAAACTTAAAATGTTTTGCGGTTGCTAAAAATGTCTACCTTACAACGTTTCAAGGTAAAAGGTCTCTGATATTTGGAGAAAAACAAGGGTTACAGAACTCAAAATGTTTTGATCACAAAAAAATTACCACCGTAGAAATACTTTTATCACCGACGTATCGTTACATGCTAATACTATTATCATGCCCCTGAACTGGAATCGAACCCGTCACCTTCGGCCAGCTTACCACGCATGTCATCAAAAAATAAAAAATAACATAACAGAATAAATTTTGTATCACCCGCTACCAAATACCGCTCAAATACCACAAATATTTCTTTTATCTGAATCCGCTCGAAGTGAGACGAGGACGAATCTTTTCGAATAATATCGATAAACGATAAGACTCCGTAGGCATAGTTTATAATGTTCATGCTCAGCTATTTCTTTTTTTTGTAATATGGAAGTAGCAAACGCATGCAGCCCACCTGATGGTAAATGGCTTCTACCGCCCATGGACATCTGTAATCAACGATAGGTAAGATCAAAGTCTCACCTAAGGTTAGCCACAGATGCGTTGCTACCCCTGAGGACTAATATGGAATGCCTCGGAAGAGTATGTCAACCTTACCACACCCTTCAGACCAGAACATAACAGCGCATAATACTGCTGTTATTAAGCAGAAATAGATGTGGCGGTGGTACTTCCAGAGTCGAACCACAAACCACCACCACCACTACCACCTCTTCTGATATTATTCGAATGATCAAAGGATATAAATGTAAATAGCTACTGAGAGAGATGCACGAATTTCTCGACTGTCTTATGAAGGTAGAAGAACCCTTTGTAGTTTGACTCTAGAGGCACCACCGCCCCACCTATTTCTGTCTCATAACAAGAGCACTGCTATGTTCTGATTTGAAGGTTGTGGCTAGGAAGATAAACTTACAGGCGTTCCATTTTAGTGTGGGGCAACGCATCTGGGTCCAAGTTGAGGCAAAACTGATCGTATCTAGCGCTGGATATTATAGTTAACCATGCGCGGCAATGGTCATTTGCCATCAGATAGGCTGCATGCTCGTATGCTACTTTAATATTTAGTAAAAACATTTATACATACACGTATTAAATAAACATACATACGTATTCCAAAGAAGAATCAATACATCGGATCTGATTAACGTATTTTTTAAATTATTTTTATAGTATGGCAGTAGCAAACGAACCTGCAGCCCACCTGATGGTAAGTGGCTACTACCGCCCATGGACATCTGTAATCAACCCTAGGTAAGATCAAAGTCTCACCTAAGGTTAGCCACACGATGCGTTGCTACCCCTGAGGACTAAGATGGAATGCCTCAGAAAAGTATGTCTCAGGCAGAAATGGGTGGGCGGTGGTGCTTCCGGAGTCGAACCACAAAAGAGTTCTACTACCTTCAGAATCTAAATCAAGTAAGTAGTAATCTAAATCAAAAAAAAAGATTAATATTTACATGAAACAACATATTTTTTTATTATTACTGTAATGGATGTGTAACTATTAAAGCAATTAAAATAAACCAACATAACTAAAGGTGATAAAGACTTACTTAACAATTTGTACTAAACATACCTTCATTCTCATCTTTCGAAGTATTATCAATACGATCATATTAAAAAAGAGGAATGTAATATAATTTTAAATGTAACCATTATTCGTTCTTCAAAAGCCGTATAGCCGCCGATATAGTTATCAAAGCCCTAGGAACGTTACGCAATATCGCACAAAACTTTCGGGAGACGGGATTTACGTAAATCCCACATTTATCCAGCCTTTATTGATTTATTTTGTTTCGTGAATAAAAGCGATTCGAGTGAAATGTATAAAATATACGTGTAATGGAGTAAAATATATTTTTTGGCTTATTCAACATAATTTCGTTTTGGCTGGAAGTAGCGAATCCTTTTATTTATCGGTATTTCGTTTCAGAATGTTAAAATCGTTTCGTATTCGTGTTTAATATCCCTAAAAAACTATATTATCATATTAATAAATGGTCTGGATTAAGTATTGTATACTTCATGCATTTTATGACGTTAAACACTTTTTACTTCTATTTTTATCAATCTTTGATAAAGCAATTATTTTTTTTATTTTCTTTGTGCGATAAGGTACACTAACACAACTCCCTGTAGTTCCGGCATTCGAATAGAGATATGGAATCCCCTGCTTTTCGTATGACACGAGTCGCGTTCCGGACGCCCTGTTTTAGTCGCATCACGTGACTAAAAGGTGGCGTCCGGCGTTGCGAGCGTCATAAGTAGAATTTGAACCGTCCAGCCAAGTGACCCCGGGCAAGTATGGTCGCATACCATCGTAAAGACCAGACGAGGAGCGATGTGAAGCCCGATGGGGCAACGCGCTTAGAAGACTCCAGTTGCGTTCCGTTGGAGATCCCGTAATCCTCTTCGCAGCGTCGAGGACGGCCACCGGGGGGTTTTTAGTGCGGTTAAACAACAAAAAAAGGCTATTACCTCATTATCTTCCACAGTGTATTAATGTTATTTTTGTAAAGTTATATATAAGGAATGGAAAGTACTTTGCGTGTATCATGCGGTACCATTCCTTACGGCGTTGTGGAGATAACGACGAGGTGAGGAGTTTTTAAAATTGTAACTTAAATGTTTTTAACGTGTAAATTAATTATTAATTTGAAAGTAACAAAATATTAACTAATTATTTTAACAATAAAATGCATAAAAACGCGTAAATATATTACTTATAAAGAGAACGTTAAAAACTTTGTTTAAAATTTTTGGTAACATACCATTCTAAGACTACTAAGAAAGTTTCAGGAAAAAAATATAAATTAAATCTTGTTGATACAATATACCTATGCTACTGTCGTTCCGTATACCAAAATGTGTAAAAATTATTTCAATTAACATATTTGCGATATAAACAAAATGTATATTGGTATGTTTCTCGCTAACACGCTACAGAGCAGGAACAATAGAGCAGGAAATAAAAGCGCAGACGTTTTAGAAATCACTCTTTATTAAAACAAATCAAGATAATAATAAATATATTTAATTTTGGAAGGTCGTAGTAAGTATATGGTTCGACGGGAAGGTATCGCCGCCACACCTACTTCTAGTGTGAAGCGATTCTTGCGGTGACGTGGAGAGTGTAGTTGTCGCTCACTTTTTATGAAACGACCGTCTTTGTCTAGGGGGGTAGCAACGCATTTGTGACTAACTTATGATAGAACCCCTGTTATGTATGAAGTTGCTTACAAATGTTAATGGGTGACCACTTACCATCAGGTAAAAAAAGTATTGTGACAACATGGTCGTACATACGTTGTAATTAACGTAATTGGACAATACATTTCCAGTATAGAAACTCCGAACACTTGCTATGGGACTTGCGTGCCACAGTGCCACTCCTTGTATGAAAATAACGCCGGACTGACGTTGATATTTATTATCGCCTGGTACGTTCTTCCTGGAACACAGGTACACGGCTTCAAATTTCGGGAACCCATTTAGCGACATTAATATATTTTATTTGAAGAAGGAATACATTTTTTTATCAAATTGAAGTATCAAACGAGCATGTACTCCACCTGATGGTAAGTGGTTACTGCCAACCATGGATATCTGTGAGGAACTTCATACATAACAGGGTTTCTTCCTGAAGTCTATCACAAATGCGTTCCTGCTCCCGAGGACTAAGATGTTCACCTCATATATATGTGAGCCAGCAACCACACCACACCACCAAAACGCAAAAACTGATTCACGCTAGAAAAAAGTGGGATGGTTGTACTTCCTCAATCAAACTACTCTAATATAGATAATACAATAGAGAAATTAGAATTGACTAAACATAAAGGCTTCTACACTCATAGCCCCACAGTAGGATTTTCTCCTGTGTCGTGGGTGCCATGGACACACCAAGACGAATACACAATCACCCAGACCCAGAACAGAAATCTAAACTCATCATTCAGATGTCTGTCTGGCCGGAGATCGAACCCGGGACCCACTGCTTGTCAGACCGGTATGGTGACCGCTCAGCCACGCGGGTCGTCAAAATGATAAAATCACGAATTTTTAAACTACGAAATTATTTAGCTTTAATATTTAAAAAAAATAATAATATTTTCGAGTATTGTCGCTGATTAAATATAAAATATGCCATAAGATATTCTCAAAACCTTATAAAGGACCCATTTCCGAGAAAATTACTTAACATTTCACCGGTAAGTAATACATCGTAGTGATTTATATGAAAGTAATTTTTCGCCTAAATATTTCTTAAAAGCTTCACTATATAACAGAATAGACGCAATATTTCTCTCCCAACAAAACGACGAAGATTGCTAGTAAATATCTACGATTCATACATAAAAAGCGATCAATCTGATGTTCCACTTAATCTCGAGTAGTCACCAATGTAACTTGACCTCCGAAACACTAGAGATTTGCCGATAAATAAAAAACAGAGGCAATCAGTCACGTATGGAATCCATCTCTTTATAGAAAAACTATTTCTGTGGCTTTATCGCTGTTTTATTTATTATATAACCTTTCGTAGTTAGACTACGGAGGCTCCACTGATCTGTTTCCGCCTAGTTTTGAGCGCTATTGCGTTCTAGTATGAAAGGCGTGGTTAAAGACTTATCTTAAATATTCAAGGGTAATCTTCTGTAATCTTATCTGGATTTGATTATAAATGGACGGCAGTAGCTATCAGGTGAACTGCATATTTTTTTGCTTGTTCTATATAACAATTATTATAAAAAAAATTAAGTACCAGTTAAAAGTTAAGCGTAACACAATTTTAATTCAAAATTAACACCAGACTATATTACATACACAGAATCCATTTTACATGATCTATTAAGTCTAGGAATTAGAATATTAAACATACAAAATATACATCGTTATTAACATGAGCCATTCACAGATGCTGTTTCAGCACCTTTTTCTTTAATTATGTTTGAACATCTAGCTTTTATTAAATTTTTATGTTATATCGCGTTCTCAAACTATTCATAATATTTATTTTGCAGTCTTAAATAATGATAAATTATGAAATCATTATCATTGAATAAAGTCAATTGTGAAACTAATAATAACGCGTTCTACATTCATACCGCTACACTAGGGTTACCCTATAACACGTTGCTGCCATAGACAAACGTGAAGACGAATACACACACACCTAATCCCAGAACTGAAATGTAACTTAATCGTTCTGATATCTGGTCGGGGATCGATCCCGGAATCCACTGCGTTAACTTAGAACGGCATGGCGACCTTTCAACTATACGGATTGTCTAGTGACAATATTTGACCCAGTGATGGTAGTCCATCACTGGGTCAAATGCACTGAATGTTGCACAAAAAAAAATATTAAAAGAGTTGAGTAAATTTAGTACCTAACTATATGTTTTTATCCATCATCATCTCTACCAAAGTTACCAGGGCTGTTGACGTAGAATTATGCCAAAAAGTGAAATACAAGTTTCAATATGTATACTTATTTCAGGTAAGACTTGAGCGCTCGTTATTTTCAGGGTTACTTGGGCAAATTCATGCATCTGTATCTATCCAAGTTTACGTAACCGTTTCGAGACTTTCGAAGTAATTTTTAATATGTAACATAACATCACCAGGTCATCTTCGCTGATCTTCGTTTCTTTTTACGTTTAATAAGAGAAGCGATAGAGATAAAATATACTAAGAACTTTAGAGAAGATGGCTTTAAGTTAATGCAAACATTGAATCCAGTGTTATGTATGTTTATTATCTGGTCTGGAGTTGAGAAATACATGTCCGAGGCGTTCTATTTAGTCCTCAGGTGTTAGCAACGCATCTTTACCCAACATCAAGTAAAAATCTAATTGTATGTCGGGTAGAACCTAGAATAAAACACGAACTAGACGTACTATCAATATAACTAAGATTCATCTACCATTAGTACTGATCAACGGTTTCTCCCCGCCCCTGCAGTTTCGCCGTGACTATGATCCTTGTACCTGAGTCGAACTATCGGTAGAAAAGAAATTAAAGCCAAGTACTGTGGGTACTCACGGTATTTATTAAAATGTATGAAATCCGTATTATTTCTCGGAATTTTTTTCCTTAATTATTAATTTTAGAACTTCTTTTTCACGTTATAATAAAGTAACCAGTGAATTTTAGTACCTTAAGAAATCATAAGAAATAGACTATATATCTTAAAGCTGTAGGACGTCCTTCAAAGTCAATGTCCCCAAACCCATCAAAGTTTCCCCCTCACCAAAGGAAACCCTTCTCAGATGTGTTGCTACATCGTTCCGGGGGTAGTGTAAGACTTATACAAAATAAAACATTTTATTTGAATTCCATTATTTTTTGTGTAACATAAACAACTTAAATATAATTTTAAAGCTTCACTGACCCCGGATCAACTGTCCTTAATAAGAGAAAAACATTCCGCAAAAATATCCCTCAACCTCAGACTGCAAAAGACGTCTTATTACACGAAAGATGCGCAGATTTACAGATATACGGCGTCAAGTGTTATTTTTATATTCTATTTACCAGCACAGAGCGGGGAAACATGTTTACCCTTGTTAGAGCTCGTAATACATCTCGCAATACAGTACATATTTACGTAAACATGTTTTGTTATATGTTATCATCGTCCATTATTGTCCCACGGCTGGGCACTGGTTTTTTTCTAGAAACAAGAGACTTTTAGGCCAAAGTCCATCGCGCTAACCAATTGCGAATTAGCATACTTAACACATTCCTCTTATTGTTTTCTTACTTGTATATATATGTCTCGTATGTTTCTACCATGTATCTTGTACCTTACCGACCCTTTTACCTATTTACTATGCTTGAATCTATACGCGGAAACTTCTAAATGGCGTTCACTTGTTTTACTCTATTATATATATTTGTGTGTCTAGCTGTAAGTTTTCCTTAAAAGAATAAAAAAAAACACATCTTTGAAAATTTTTGTAGATTAGAGGACTAAAATGTGTATGATGATGATGTTTTCCTGGACCACAATGCTGTGATAATTAATTTGTTATACGCACATCATTTTACACTGGAATTCGAACCTCGGACCCTCGATTGAGATGTCAAAGTCCAACCACAGACTATCACTGCTCATGTTATATCTTGTGTAATAATTTCTTGTTAATTTATTTAGATGGTTGGTACACTCCCATACCTCTCTCACGGAGTGGAGAGAACAGAGAACTGTGCATCACCACCTGGGTACCAACAATTCGTGGAAGGCCACATCAGCCCCCTGGGTGGCCGATGTGGTCTTCCACGAATTGTCTGCTTGTCCTGTTTCACACAGCCGTCTATTTGGGGCACTTGGATTCCATCGCGGAAACTAACCAGTCGTCATGTTGTAGCATTTTCCTACTCAATCGCGAAGTATTATCGCGAATAAATATTTACAAAATAAACACTGATTTGTACATACATTTATTAATATAATATAAATATTTTAAAATAATAAGTCTTAAAAAACAAACAACAATGTAGAAATAAAATTAATTTTCCATACCTTGTACAAGTTTTTACTTTGACTTTATTAGACGCAAGACGTAAAGATATCGCTCCGCGCTAAGACTACTCTCACGCTACTAAGCATACTTCAGCAATCACATATGCTGTGAAACGACTAATCAAAAGGCAATAAAATCAAGCGTCATTTGTTGTTGTTGTTGAAGAACAATTAAAAGAAACGAAATTACAACAAATTATCGAAATTTGTTGAATTTTTTTTACACATATAGTTACACTCATAGCTTAGCGGGCTGGTTACATCTACTAAGGAATTATAATTAATTATGGCAAGGTAGAACTCTTTGTGGTTCGACTCCGGAAGCACCACCGTCACACCAATTTCTACCTAATAACAACACTTTTATGTACTGTTGCATTCTGGTCTGAAGGGTATGGTAAGGTAGACATTCTTATCCGACGCATTCCAACTTAGTCTTCAAGGGTAGTCGTGGGTAACCTCAGGTAAGACTCTGAACTTACCTGGGGTTGATTAAAGATGTCTATGAACTGTAGAGGTATCTTACCACCAGGTAGACTAAGTCGTTAGCTAATTCCATATTAAAAAGTACAGTTACCAAACGGTTAATCTTTTTAGCCGAGCTGATCGTGTGTTGCAAAGATAACAGCGTATTTCGTATGTATAGAAAATTAGTTTTTAAGTAATCAAACTATGCAAAAACGGCTTAATGTTTCAAGCGGTTTTCATCAAACTATCTTCATAACTCACTTACGCCATCAACGTCTACGTACAAACTAAATTTAACTTCAACACCCAGAGCTGGTCTAAGTTATTTTAATAGAAAAAACTCGGGAAGAAGACAAGTGGGCCGAAAACAAAACTAAGAATGTAGTTTCTGAGTCATTAGTCACACGAGCCCGTCAGCGGACACACGGTAAGGAACGACTACAGGTAAAATAAGTTGAATACAGGTAAAATAACTTAAGCATAATATATTTCTTGGTAAATTTTTTACTTAAATGCAGTCATTTGAGCTTGTCAAATAGTTTCTCAAACTTTCAAGTATCTCATGATAACAACTTACGTAATATACACATGATTTTAATACTACATTAATTAGTGGCATATAATTGCTAAAAGCGATGTCTTGTAAGCGGAGGTTAAAAGCAGACAAAAAACCGAACATTTTTTTGGATATTGTAAGTGTAGAAAACGAGTATACATCCACCAGATGGTAAATAGCCACTGCTACACGGACTCTTCTGACGTGACGACTCTCAATGTTACTTTAGTCGGAACTAATTCAGTCAACTTATGTCTATAAAAGGGATGCTTGATAATTTTACCTAAATATTCTACACTCAATATAAAACATTAGACTCAACATCCGTCTTCATAAACGAAAGACATAAATGATTGCTCGATTTTTTCCGACGCAAAGACTCTCTATGTTACTTCGGTCAGAAATAATTCAGTCAACAGACTTTAATAAAAGCAATACTTGACAATTTTACTCAAATATTAAACATTTAATACAAAACATTAGACTTAAAACGCGCGTGTATCCGCGTAAGAGCGATTTAAATGATGGCACGGACTCTTGTGTCGCGAAGACTCTCGAGGTTCCTTCAATCGAAACAAATTCAGTCAATGCAGGTCTGTAAAAGAGATCTGCTTTATAATCATACGCAAAAATTAAACAATTTATATAAAAGAAATGACTCAAGACACCCGTGTATGTTGACAAGAGATGTAATTTATGGTACGGACTCGGCTGACGCGAAGACTCTCGACTCTACTTCAGTCGGGACGAATTCAATCAACACACGTATTTAAATGCCATGCTTGATAATCTTGCTCAAATATTACACATTTTAATACATACAATTAAAATCGAGACGTCCGTGTGTCCACAAAAGAGCGATGTAAATGGTGGCACGGACTCTTCTGACGCGAAGACTCTCGACATTACTTCAGAGGCGACGAATTCAATCTACACATCTATGTAAATGCGATGTTTGATACTTTTGCCCAAATAATTCACGTTTAATATAAAACATTAAACTCAAGACGTCCGTGTGTCCACAAAAGAGCGACGTAAATGATGGCACGGACTCTTCTGACGCGAAGACTCTCGACGTTATTTCAGACGGGACGAATTCAATCTACACATCTATGTGAATGCGACGTTTGATTCTTTTGCCCAAATAATTCACGTTTAATATAAAACAATAAACTCAAGACGTCCGTGTGTCCACAAAAGAGCGACGTAAATGATGGCACGGACTCTTCTGACGCGAAGACTCTCGACATTACTTCAGTCGGGACGAATTTCAGTCGACACTCTAACTGCGGTGCTTGACTATACAGGACAAACAAATGTCTTACTTAATATTTCAAACGTGATATCGTGCAATTTATGCGCAGTACCCGAGGTAACGACGTGAACACTTGTCAACACTTTTCCTGAATAAAGTACAAGAATTGTTTTGCGCGATAATTCAAAAGAAAATAGTTTAAGGGTAGCATTGTTTCAGATATTTATCTTCAATTCAAACGGTTTCTTTGTTGTGTTATACAAAATATTAGTGACTGATGTCAACATCCCTTTTTAAATCTCATTGTTGATCTCAGTGTTCCTCTCCTCCATTAAATGAGCCCTGACTCCATTACACTGCTCCAACCTGGTCGTAGCCAACCCGTATAAAATGCCTTGAATTATCCATATCAACTTAAAGACTGATTTGAAGTCATGTACCGAATTCAAGCCTGTATATCTTATTCATCAAAATGCGCTACCCATTTTTTTATATAATATGTAGAAGTAGCAAACGATCGAGTAGTAGTTCCGATGGCAAGTAGCCGCCGCCGTCCATGGACATCTGTTATTAACTTCAGATAGGTTTACAGTCTTACCTGTGACCGGCCACAGATGCGTTGCTACCCATCAGGACTAAAATGAAACGCTTTAGATAAGGAGACAGAATTAACCACAACGCAAAACGCTTAACACTACTTTTAATAAGCACAATAGGTATAGCGGTGATGCCTACGAGATCGAATCACAAAAGAATCAAGCATCTTCTAACTGCACGTATCTACTACAAAAATAATGCATATATAATAGCATCATAACAAAAAAACAGAGCCAGAGAAAAAAATTGTATCCATTCAGCTTTGAAAGTTGAAGCAAGTTTTATGTTTGAACTGATACTATCAAATTACAGTACACGCGCGATAGTTGCGATCAAACGACATCAGAACAGATCGTAAAGGGAGGAATGAAAGCTTGGAGTATTGCGATTTGAAACGGCTGAAACAAATTGGATGAGCTGCGAAAAATTGATGTGGCAATATTTAGCTCATTTTTAGTTGGAATTATAATTTTCTATTTTATTCGATTACCAGTAGAAAGAATTAGAAAATTGTTTTGTGATGGTATGATTTATAAAACAGTAGGTAAGATACTAAATTAATTCGCTACGTATGCGTTCAATCCATTAAATTAAATTCTGTACCTACTTTATTATTTGTTATGATTTTAAACACACAAGAGAAAAAACAGTTCTTAAATATTATAAACATTTCTTTTATTACATTTTCTAAATCATTCAAAGCATGTAAATAAAGAATGAAGATAAAATTGAAGACGTAAATTTAAAAAAATACGATTACGGGTTTCCACAGATCATTTTGAGGATTGTAATCATCTTACTTAATAATATAAATGTGAAAGTTCATGAAAATATATATGAGTTAGTTACTTTCACGCAAAAAGTTCTAATTGTATTTGGATGAAATTTGATACACAGACTTAGGTTAGTTTAGGTTAGCTTAGTGGCCTAGATTAATATGGCGGTCGAAGCCGCGGTAAACAGCTCGCTAAAAAGTTTGTTTTCCTGATCAAAACTATTACGAAAACAACTGAACTAAATATTGAAATATTAAAAAAGTGATGAGCTGGATTTAATTCAAAGTTATTGTTAGTTATAATAATTTTACTAAAAGCTGATTTATTTTCTTACGAGTACACACATAACAAAAGTCGCAGTTACAATCTTTGCTCCCATAATTTATTTACCAAGCATATTACATTACTTACTATGCATGAACTATTGCGTACATCTCGAAGTAGAACTTGATTATGACCTCGTGAGCTCGCTAATGTATGCGCCGTGACGTCATGTGTTGCGCGTCTAATTACTGTGACTAATTCAATATTAACATGATGTATGGCGCATTACTGCAGGTACTATATTTCTTTGTTGGGATGAATATTAATTTAAAACTAAATATGGTAATGCATTGCAAAGCATTGTAGCGTTCATATGACGACCGGCGTGGCAGAGCGGTCACCGTACCGGTCTGACACGCAGTGGGTCCCGAGTTCGATCCCCGGCCAGACAGACATCTGAATGATGAGTTTAGGTTTCTGTTCTGGGTCTCGGCGTTCGTGTGTTCGTCTGTGCGTTCTGTGTCCATGGCACCCACGACACAGGAGAAAATCCTAGTGTGGGGTTATGAGTGTAGAAAGCGTGTGCGTGTTCAAGTGCATCAAATTTAAACGATCGGATTATAGTTTTCTGCAATATTTGTATTGTACTCTCCATGCAATGTGGGGATATCAGAGAAAAACCCACGTTAGTGCTTCTCGTACCGATTTTGACTTTCAGCAAAATATGACAGGACCTACCTGAAAGTGATTACTTTAGAATTAATCTACATCTGATCACGTCCTTCATCCGGAATTACATTTTTTGTACCATTGTTATAAAGAAGAGTAGGTGTGGCGGTGGTACTGCCACAGTAACTGTGTTCTGTCTAGGATTGGTATCATGTGGCCATAGACTGTCACTCATAAATTTTACAACAATGGGCTTAACTTTAGTTTTGTCATGGAAGTAACCTTACCAGCGGCAGTCGAGGAAACAAATGCTAAAGTAAACTCTAAAATTTTCCTCACAAAAAAACAAAAGGTCGACAAAAATCCAAAAAGTAAATTCAAATTACCTCCCTCCCCTCCCCTTTATATACGCCTATATTTACTTAAGTGCAGTTTAAAAACGGCGCATCCATTTCTTAATCCTCCGTAGCAGTGTTTCGACAAGGTACATTTTACGACACCGCGCTCACGTGTTCGTTAACGGAACGTAAACCGATCGTATCAGCGTCGTATCCTCGTAACACTGACGCTACAGTCCATCTAAATGTCTAATGCTGCAAAGCTTTACGAATACTATGACATGCATTTGTGGAAGATACATCTGGACTACTGTTATAACAGAAAAATAAAAAAAATCTCGTGAAAATGAGTGAAGAATAGCCGTCATGGAACGCCTGGCAGATGTGAAACATCGTGTTCATACAAGTAATACGCATAAAAGACAAGGTTGCGACAGGAACTAAATGTATATAGCATAATTAAAATAACGCCATCTACGAACAGTATCCCGCACTAAGACGAATTAACACCGCAGCTCGCTTAGTTTTGTTCAATACTTAATAGTTCCGAAATGTATAACAAATGGTGATAAAATAAATACATCAATCAATCAGGTTTGCGTGCGCCTATAGATATTTCACATAAAAAAAAAATAATTACGTGATCACATTTATGTTTTTTTCACACATATCAGAAGTTTAGAAGTTTTAGAAGTGGTAGAACTCTTTGTGGTTCGACTCCGGAAGCACCACTGCCGCATCTATTTCTGCCTAATAACAGCAGTGTTTTGCGCTGTTGTGTTCTGATCTGAAGGGTGTGGTAAGGGAGACATACTTTCCCAAGGCATTCCAGCTTAGTCCTCAGGGGTAGCAACGCATCTGTGGCTAACCTGAGGTGAGACTTTGATCTTACCTAGGGTTGATTACAGGTGTCCATGGGCTGCAGTAGCCACTTACCTTCAGGTGGGCTGCATGCTCGTTCGTTACTTCCATACTATAAAAAAAGTAAATAATAAGAGTTAATAGCATTTTTTTGCATATACGCATTTTCGTTTCATCGAGTTTCAAATAACAACGATTCTAAAGAAGCTTCACAAATAAAAAAAATTGACGGACTCAAAATTTAAAATAATATAAAATAACATATTTTTTTTTGGGATTTTTGTCCGTTTGTGTTTAAAATCGCATCAAACCAAAACTACTGAATTTATCATTCTGTAAAATAGTCCATATATGTAACACTAGTTGCGCCCCACGGTTTCACCCGCGTATTAGTACTACAAAGAAAACTAATTTATGTATTTATTTGGATAAGAATTAATATTATATTTATAAAAACAACTTTTGGTTAACATATAAAAGGGTACAGTGAGTTTACCTGAAAAGATAGACATATGCTGTCGCTGACTTTTAGAACTTTAAACTTTAAAGTGGATCAATTCTGTCATACATAATTTTTACGAAACTTTAACCGTTTACGCAACGCATGCAGCGGAAGCTCTCTTTAGAAAAAAAAACCGATTTTGAAACATTCTTTTGGTGCTCCGCTCCTGCTGGTCTTAGCGTGATGATATATAGCCTATAGCCTTTCTCGATAAATGGGCTATCTAACACCGAAAGAATTTTGAAATCGGACCAGTAGTTCCTGAGATTGGCGCGTTCAAACAAACAAACAAACAAACAAACTCTTCAGCTTTATAATATTAGTATAGATACAAACATTTT
>MOOZ01001699.1:283718-293911 GCA_002930495.1 Cecropterus lyciades | reverse complement strand
GAATAAAAAGTATGTCTCTCTTACCACACCTTTCAGACCAGAACACAATAGCGCATAACACTACTGTTATTGCTGCAGGTGGGCTGCATGCTCGTTTGCTACTACCATACTACAAAAATAAAAAAAAACTTACATTTTTTTAGAGACATGAATCAATCTCTCAATCATTGTTAATAGTATCTATAAGTACTTTCATCAATTAGAAAGCCAATTAGCAATAGCACCAATTAAATTATTATTAAAATTTTTAACCCCATCATACTGACAGTGAGTCTTACTTATCAGCAAACTGTTTAATAAATATTATCAACAATAATGTTTATAAATCACAGAGTTCATCATCAAAATGTTTAACCGTATCATGCTGACCGACAGTGAGGCTCACTTATCGGCAAAATGTTTACGCTCGCCCCGTTGTAGCGCTGTTTGCAGCGTGATGGGAAAATTGAATTACAGTTCTGTGAAAAATGTTTACTAAGAAACATGTCTAATGGTTGTACATTGATTAGATTTTAGAAAAAGACTTTGAAATCATATAATTTTGATTTGACTTAATCTGTTTAAGCTTTAATCTTTATAAGAATGTAAAGGTCGCCTATAATTACATTGCTTTTGATGTAAGTAATATCGTGAATAAAATATAATGCTTCTGGCGTAATTTAGCTCTTAATTTGTTACTAGACATAGTTTTATATTTGCTTTATTTTGTTAAATCTTTTATAATGAAATGTAAGTAAATAAAGACATTTTATTAGATGGACGTTTCAGCATTAAAAACGTAGTAGATAATTAAGTAAGAATATATGAAAATCTATTCCTTAAAGACAGATTGTTAACCCTTTCATGTCAGAAAGATGTTTACCTCAATTATAGGCAAACTTGGTCCTGTTTGCGCTGTAAATCGAATTACACGTTCAGAATGTTTTGTTAGGAACGCTTGTAATGATTAAAACGTTTTGTTTTATATCAAGTAAGTACTTCTTGTAATATGGTAATGGAACTGTGAAATCGTTAAAGTATATTTTTAATTTCAAGTGATAAATTAATGTAAATGATACTTGAATTATTCAATCATCCTTTTGAAAAATATTCAATGTATAATACTCGCGTTAATTTGAATTTATATCTGCACCAAATACTTACACTATCACATGTAACTTAAAAGCTAAATAACTCAACAGAAAGACCCATCGATATTCTCATTCTACTAAAAATGCGACATTGAGCGACATTGCAATACGAAGGTTGTATTGAGAGCCACTGACAATCCGCTCTGTCCGAGGCCGGATATTAAAGGCGAGGCAGACGACTACACTAGCAAGATTGCTGCACTTATTTTTTAGAGCTGATGGACTTTAATAATCTATTTTGTCTGAGCTACTTTATTTTGTTTATATAAACTATGTGTCAACATGGGTTGACACATAGGACAATAATGGTATTGTCCCTGCTGGGCACGGGTCTTCTCTCAGATTGAGAGAGGTTCAGGCCATCCACCGCACTCGCCAAGTGCGAACCTCACACACCTTTGAGAACTTTTTTTAATGAACTCTCAAGGGTGTATATTTCCTCACGATGTCTTTCTTAACCGTAAAGCAGTGGTAATTAATTTCTAATACGCGCATAATTTTAGAAAAATCAGTGGCGCGTGCCTGGGTTTCGAACCTCGGACCCTCGATTGACAGGCCGAGTTTCAACCATTCTGCTATAATTGCTCGCTATAAACTATACCTAGTAGCATATGCATCTATTAGGGCGAGTTTAAGGTCCAGATTCTCACCCGTAGCATAAGTGAGAACAGAAAAATTGCTTAAGCAAGGTTAGGTAACCTCGTGTTCTTTTTGCTAACTAATTCAAGGAAAATATTTGAAGCTAGTTGACTGTTTTTTTTCTATCCCGCTTTACTATCATAGCTGGGAAGCGGCCGTGCTCCGACGGTTCGGAACTTGAATATATGCAAGATGTGAAGAAACATCGATAGCGTGATTCAGAATTCAGTGTCGCGATCTCTTGATGAGTTATGAGATCGCCACACCCCTTTACAGAAAGATAGCAACGCCCATTCCTAGCAATTAATAAAATATGTGCATAAACTACGATAGGACAAGCTAGCTATTTCTACTCAATTTAAAAGACCATTTACTACAAGGTTATATATCACCTTATAGTCAATCCCATTATTAGCTATCGCGACTTTTCTGCAATAACGTGTTCGCGACGCAATGTATTCGTATAAATGCACTATAAGAAATATACTATAATAAATTCAAAAAGCTATTGCATGAAACCCTTTGTTATGGCAAAGGGTACTTCTTACCTTTAAACTTACCCTTCGCACTGCGTAGCATAAGGGTTGTCTACAATTCGTTAGCCAAATACACTTTCGCCAAGAATCACACAGGTGCTAACCAGAATAGGAAGAACCTCTGTCAACAGACCCAACATTTTTCTCCAGTTTACCTTCCCTAACATGGAAAAGGCACTTAATATGAACGAAATGGGCACTCGTTCTACAAAAAACGCGAAGAGACTAGCGAATGAACCGCGAAATTAAAAAAAATATATCGTAATAATTTTGTATTTATAACTATGTTCAATAAAATTGTAGGAATCCATGAATAATTTGTACGTAACATCTTCTGACGTAGAAGAAGTTTAATTTATCCAACTATTTTTTATTTATTTATTTATTTCTCTTAATAAAACATGTACATTTTGCTATGGATATGGTCTGCCAAACTGTAAGACAGTTTGGCGGCAGTTCACAAAAAGCAACCCTCGTTGTTTAAGCACATATTATAATCTATAATTATATATAGACATAGTAGTTATTTACTTATATTATAAACAAAGTGCTATTAATATTCCGTTATCAAAGATTAATTTGTTTAAAATATAAAAGACAGACAAACAAACATGTCAATTTCTTTGGCACATGCTATAGTCCAAATGGCTTAACGGATTGTGACATATAACATATAATTATTAGGTTCGTTTCAGTTTGCAAAATGACATACGCCATATATTTTTTTAATGTGAGACGATTTTTTAAATTATCATATGTTTTGAAATATAAATAGACCATTCCAAAAATATACATAATATTTTACACATACTTATTATTATTTTACATACATAACCTACTACACTAGATTAGAAGCTGACACCTCTTTATCAGTGGTTGGTATGACCAGTTACTAAAAGCTGAAACCTATTAAATTTGTGTGCAGTTCAAGACGAATAGTGTAAGAAAGGAAATGTATTTGGGACTTAGTTCGGATGGCGTATGTAATTTTGTTGTTTCCATACTATTCATACCAAAAAAAAACAACTTTAAAATCTTTTTTTAAATATGGAAGTAAAAAACGAGCATGCCGTTCATCTGATGGCAAATGGCCACTGCTGCCCACATCTGTAATCATCCCCAAATAAGATTAGTCTTTCATGAGATTAGCCACGGATGCGTTGCTACCCCTAAATCTAAGTTGGAACGCCTCGGATAAGTACATCTTCCTTACCACACGCTTTAGACCGGAAGTGCAATGCATAACACGAATAGGAATGGCGACGGTTCTTCCGGAGTCAAACCAAGAGCTCTACCAGTCTACCTTTAAATACTTTTAAGTATTCGGAAATAAATAGAAATGTCTTTATTTTGCGTACAGGGCCACTTACAAATTGTTAGTAACATCTTAAATACGACTATATTACCTACATTAATACATGTTAATAAGGGTTAAAATAATTCAAGGGCAAATAACTGTATGTGAAGCTTTTAACCTAATGTTTCGTAGATTCAATGGTCGGTACAATACTTATATTACTGAACTATGTGTGCCCTGCGGTTACACCCGCGTAAAAAAAATAAAGTAAGTAGTAGTAAAGGTATAGACTATTAAGTAACCTTTTAAATTAAATTCAATAGTTTTGGTTTGATGCGAATTGAATCACACAGAGCGTAATTTGTGACCGGAAAGAGCCCGAAAGGGGCATCGCGCTCGGAAGACTCCGGTTGTGTTTCGTTAGAGATCCCGGAGTCCTCCACGCAGCACCGCGGACGGCGGGGTTTTAGTGCGTTAAAAATCCCACATAACCCGGCGTTGCTCCCACGGCATCCTGTACCTTTTGATGGTTTCCCCCTCGTTACCACAAAAAGATAAAATGACAGATAAAAAAATTGTTTTTTACATTACAAACATGGCAGAAGTGAAACATAACAAAAATAAAAAATCCAACCCCAAGACTTTGAAATGTACCTTAAATTAAAGGCAAATTTTGCTTAAATAAAAGGCAAATATAAAGTTGAGCATAATTTTTAATAACCTTTTATTAAAAATTATGCATTTTCAAAAATCAATTAAGTAATCACCGCAGCCCATATTCGGACAAATTATTTCGCATATACCAATCTTGAACTCTTATACAAAGCTACGAACTGTGATTTAGAAAGAAGAACAGATTCATGTTGTTGTAGCGCCAACAACTGCTTTCGTAACGCATTTTCGTTTCATCGAGTTTAAAATCGAGTTGTCCACCAATTCGCACTTGGCCAGCGCGGTGGACTATGGCCTGAAACTCTCTCATTCTGAGAGAAGACCCGTGCCCAGCAGTGGGACAATGATGGGTTGACGGAGTTTAAAATCACGATTCTAAAATAATTTCACATTAATAAAAAAAAAATTTGTTAGTCATCTTCGACCCATTAAACTATTGTATTTTTTTAAATATCTGTGATATGCAGACACGCAGAACCGTCATCCTAATATATGAGTGGATAGCGAAATTATTAAAGCCATATATATGCGGGTAAAGGACAAAGGAATGATAAGAAGTTATAAAGATTTCTTTTTTATTATTTCGCAACCTTAAAAACATAAAATACGAAAGCAAACCTCATATATAACAATGTTATATGAAAAACTACTTCTAAGCTAAGCGAATATCGTTAATAACGTCTCTTTCTCACATAAACGAAAAATATACTTATACTGAGTGCTGTTTGCAAAGAGTCCTGTGAGTGACCTCTTTCTCTAAGCTAGATATGGAATATTTCTAGAATATAATCCAGTATATCAAATCTAAATAAATATGAAGTGCTCGTATATTTTCCACTTCAAAAATAAAATGCAATGCGCTCAGTAACTTTATATAGGGTGTTCTAAAACCCACGCAGATTTTGAATTAAATAGTAAGCAGGGTTATTTCAGTTGATAGTCATTTTTTGAGATAAATTCTATCGCCGAAACGAGACAGTATAGCCAAAAAAGTCTCATGCTGTATATATGATTTAACATCATTACATTTCTTTTCATAGGGTTATTTGAATTTAATGGTGTATTTAAAAAACCATAACCGTGCGTGTGTTGAAGAAAGGAACTCAACGCTTCATTAACGAAATTCAGCCACATTCATAAAAAATGTCGTGAAAATTTTCAACAAAAGCACCCGTATACCCCAGCAAAGCCTTTCAATTCTATTACCTCATCATACACAGCCCTATCGTTTTTACTTGACGATTTGATAAAGAAGTACGTAAAATATTGTACGTTATTCATAAAAATGTTGAGTATTATTGGGATATCCTATAATTCATAGATTCTAAGATCTATTGATAATTAGGATATTCAGAGTAAAAATCAAATTAAATTATTTTCCGATAGAGTATTTATTGAGATAAAAATATAATCAACGGGTCATTTTAGTTGCAATGCAGTAATGTAGAATACATCGCACAGTAAAAACAAAAGGGACTTAACTCAAAATTACGTAAAATTTAGTTAAATACTTGGAACTACCCTAAAACCTGGCAGGTAGATCTATTGCGCAAAAGTTTTCACGGGAGGTTGAACGATGTGGCTGCCGGCTCACTTATATATAAGGCGATCGTCTGTGATTGACTGCAGTTAGAATTTACAAATATCCGTGTACGGCAATAACCACTTACGATCAGGTGGACTGTATGCTCATTCCTACTTCAATCTTATAAAATAATAATAACATAGTCTATTTTCTAGCGAAATACAAAGTATCAATTTTTGCTTGCTACGAAACGCCAAAAATATATTACGTCTCTTTTACAAGTTCGGTTTAATAAACTCTCCAAAAGGCGAACACATTTCAGTTATGTCTACAACATTCAAATTTGGCATTAGGTTCTTTTTTCTTTTTTCTGACTGTGCGATATATTTCAAGCTTGATGCAGTCGTGGGTGACTCGTGAGTGAGTCGAGGTGACTCGTGAGTGAGTGGAGAGACTCCCAATAGAAAGTCACACAGTTGTGTGTACAAGTTATACAGCAAATAAGCAAACCCTACAAAAGTATACGACCAAATCAGTCGGGTACGTTTTGCTTACAATATTTCTAGACCGGATATTAAAAGCTGCTTGCTATTCCAATATTATGTGAAGACGGCTAACTGAGTTTATGCCAAAATAACTTTGCTTAACAACAACAACTTTCCTTTTTTTTAATAAAATCAACAGGCTATATAAATTTAAATAATGCCTGAAAACAGAAAATGTAAGAAAGGTTTTTTTTGCGCCATTTAAAGATGGCGACTATTTAAGTGACGTCACTACACACTATGATTGCAGACATTCATATTTCGATTTGAAATAAAAGAAGGACGCAAAGAAATAGCAAACTTATGATTGCAAACACGAAGTTTAAAATTAAATTATCTATCAAAAACTTCCGCATCACTTTTCGTGTAACTGTTAGCGAGTATAAAAACTTATTTTTACCCGACTGCGTCAGAAGGAACGTAATGTTTTTCGAGTGTATGTATATACCTATGTTTGCTTGTAGGTATGTCCATTTCTTTGGCACGCGCTTCAACCCAAATGACCTGACGGATTATGACGTATTATATATCATTAGAATCGTCTCAGTTTGGAAAGTCACATAGGATATATAATATTTAAAAATGGCGCCGGGAGAAAAGCCCCCGCCTTTTTTTAAGGCGCCATTTTTTAAAATTATATCCCTTATACTAAAACTACACCAAAAGCTCTTTTACTTAAATGAAACATTTAATACTTAATGTATTAAAATCATCTTTAAAAAACTGAATGAACATTCCTTGAACACCATCGTATAACTAAGAATATATTTAAGGAAAAAAGAAATTATTTAAAAATTATAATAATGAGTATTACATCGTTAACGATTAAGTTACCAATGCGTTTTAGGATGAAATTATAAAAAATAATAATGGTCTTCTTAGGGGTCCGTTCCTAGTAAGGCCTAATGTTCCAAAGAAGGCCAAACTGAACATTATTACCATTGATCAACTTTTTTATATTTAATAAAATAATAAACTACGCGCTAAGTACTCTCATTATTAGGAACTGATAATATGTGACAAAGTAACCAACGATTCCTAAGATAAAAAAAAATGAAAATTTAAGAAAATATGTGCAATACATTTTTAAATTATATTTTCCATGCATAAAATAAATTTAAAGAAATAGCTGTAATAAAATAATTTTGAATAAAATTTTTATTCAGTCTTAGTTAAATAGTTGAATAACTCTTATAAATAATAATATTATCAACATAAAACATTGTTTCAATTTTCCCGGTACGTATTTATAAATGTTCCACGTAATGCATATGTAACCTAGCAAGACCAATCTTAAAAAAAATATTGGCTTTACAAGGAACCACCGGCCTTCTTGGGAAAACTATATATATATTTTAACTAAAATCAAACCGTCAAATCAAAAAAGTACCGTAACCGATCTTTATATGAATTTCCAGTAAAAAAATAAGATTATAATAGGCTATTTCCGTAAAAAAAATACCTTTTCCTGTGTGTGAAAATTACTACTTTAACGTCGACGACCAATGTCTACGAACCGAGGGACCCCATTTATAGTATCATAGCGACCCGAGCGACTCGCCACTACTTCTGTGTCCTTAAGTTTGATGGAGCTAAGTGTGAGAGGAAGGAATTTGTCATTACATAATAATAACTATGACTTTTTCATAGTTGGCCTTCGAAGAAGCATGGCCTTAAATGGTACACCCACCTTATATCCTTTTCGAAAATTTTCGAAAATGTAAATCCAGTTCCCATTAATTCGAAACCAAAACCCTTACAATACACGATCATTACTTACATTTTTTGTAGCTCATTGAAGCTGAAAAAGCTGGAAACGTTTGTGGGAGTTTTTGCGCTCATTCGTTGTTGTCAGTCTAAATCTGTTTTGACCTCGTTTACTACGTTTAGTTGCCTTGAAGTTTTTGATGTCGTGCAAAAGCATGGGCTTAGAATTCGCCAATTTTTAAAACAGCTATTCAGGTTGAGTGTACCTATTCAATGTTTAATATTTCGTGTAAATTTGTAAAGGATTTGCTGTGTTTTGTAAACTATGAATGTGCTAAATTCTACTTATAAACTGTAATGTAACTTCAGTTTTACTATTTTTAACTTTTGTTACTACTTTTTCTTCACTATTATTACTTACTTTATTTCTAACTTTGATAGTTCGTGGTCTATGTTATATTAAACATTATTTTTAAGATTTCTACACTCATAGCCCCACAGTAGGATTTTCTTCTGTGTCGTGGGTGCCATGGACAGACACACACACATACACACACACAAAGACGGATACACAAACGCCGAGAACAGAAATCTAAACTCATCATTCAGATGTCTGACTGGCCGAGGATCGAACCCGGGACCCACCGCATGTCACACCGGTATGGTCCACGACGCTCCACCACGTGGGTCGTCAAATTAGAATGCAATTAGGGATGTTAATATTGAATTTCATTTATTTTTAAGGAATTATATTGACGATTGTGAGAGTTCAGATTTATAACCATTTTTTTGTACTCTCTACTTTGGATCTCAATTTCAATTGCATAATATGTTAGCTGTGTAAAAATATTGAATGTTAAAAATATAACTGGTAATTTACAAATGCCTCATATGCAAAGAAATAGTAATAAATTTAAATAAAATTTTTAAACGACTTCAATAAAAGAGGAGGTTCTCATCTCGTCTGTATTTTTTTTATTGCTAATCCTTATCTACCCATTGCACTAACAAGACCTTCCATCTATCCATGGGTCTTTAGAAGTCCACTGCTGGACATAGGCCTACCCTAATGAGGGCTTTTACCAACTGTCCCCGCCCCAGGAAAAGGTGTTGGTGACCGCAACAGGCGTCGATGTTACACCAGAAGACGCTGATGCCCATCTCCTGGCTTTTGTCTCTGAGTCCTTTGAAATCCACTGAAGAGCGGGAGTGGTACTTCTAGACCGACCACACACAGTAAAAAACCCTTTGTTTATCACACTGCACGAGCAAACATGCAATCCAACTGATGGTAAGTAGCCACTGCCGCCCATAGACATCTGTAAGCAACTTCATATAGAACAGGGATTCTATCTGAAGTCGATCTCAGATGCGTTGCTACTCCCGAGGACTGAGATTGTCGCTTCAAATATAAATGAGCCGGCAACCGAGTGAGCTGCTTCACACTACAAATGGGTGTGGCGGTGGTACCGGTCGAAACACATGGGAAATACACAATTAGCCTACGTAAAGGGTTATAGTCGAAGACTTTCATTACAACCCTTAAAATTTAAATACGATCTGCTTGAATCATTTTCCAATTAACGTAATTTATAACAATATAATATACCAAAGGCCCCAAATAAATAGATACGGGTTTAAAGAAATTAATGCGGATTCTCTGTTCTTTGAACTGTTGTTTAATTAAATTTTAACATAGGTTTCGCATTGTTAGGGAACGGTGAGCCATTTAGAATGGATGATATTTCGTTTGCGTTTTGTGAAATATTATATCGATTCATAAAATTATTATTACGTGAAACACGAGCAATTGTGTTTCGATTAATTGTTTTTCTTTAAATGATGTAACAATTTTTTAGTGATTTCGTTTACGATTTGTAAGAATTATCTTTTTTCGTGGAGTAAAAGTTTTTGAGTACCCACCTATTTCCATTTTTATAGTATGGAAGTAGCAAACGAGCATCAGGTGGACTGCATGCCCACCTGATGGTAAGTGGCTACTGCCGCCCATGGACATCTGTAATCAACCGTAGGTAAGATCAAAGTCTCACCTAAGGTTAGCCACAGATGCGTTGCTACCCCTGAGGACTAAGATAGAATGGCTCGAATAAGTATTTCTCCCTTGCACTTGAGACCAGAACA
>MOOZ01001699.1:239053-252293 GCA_002930495.1 Cecropterus lyciades | reverse complement strand
AACGGAATATTTTAAAATATTGCGTCATAGAAGATGAATGAACAAATACAGTGCTCTATTTCTGTAGGTTTATTTCGTAGTAAATATTGATATCTATTCTACTGTATGTAAAAAGATTAAAAGAAAATCAAAAACAGTCAATCAAGGACGAATGAAAACAATACTTATAGATAAAATACTTACAGAGAAACATTGTGGCCCATCTTTTTTATTTATTATAGCATAAAATAAATAAACGAGCAAGCAGTCCATCTAATAGAAATTAGCCACTGCCGCCTGACAGTAATCTGACCTATAATGAACCCCAGTAAGATTAGAATCCTTCCTGACATCAACCAAGGAATCCTTGCGTTCCTCCAGTAGTCGGAATTGAATTATATTATTAAATCATCATGTTTTTATTAGCTGCAATAGCAAAGGAATAACGAAAAAAGTGTGTGTCAGCTCCGACGTACGACTGAAGTTTACTCCTTAAGTACGATTGTCTAAACAGGCACAATGAATTTCAATTCCAATTTCAATTGTTCAATTCAATTGTTGTAAACAGCGCCATCTATGCAACGAATGAAATTACTTGAAGTAAGTTTCAATTATTGTAAACAGCGCCAACTATGCGACGGATGAGAAAACTTGAAGTAATATTCAATTGTTATTATGTACAATAGGTTGCGCATCAAAAACGTAACGAAGTCAGTCGATCGCTAGATTTTACTCCTCATATTTTTCTCGTACCGGGCGCTTCATATGAAAATCGCGTCTTAAGGAGTAAACTCCAAGAATCGATTGAAAAACAAAAGAGAAAATGTTTTGAATCTTTGTCTTTTATATTACAGAAAATAAAGAGCCAGTTTCGCTGTGAACCCTGTCTCAAAATATAAATTTAAAACCACGTCTCAATTCCGCGATATTATTAGTCCAAAAATTAAAATATAAATCTCTTGAATTCTTAGATATTCCAATGTCGTCAAAACAGGCTGGAAATACGTTTCTCCAGTAAAGCTACGATCTAGACAAGCGGGCAGGTCACCTGTGCCTTGCAAAGCAAGCAACACGTGACAAGGCCTATTACACTGCGCTAGAAAGCTGGCGTCAATGTTAGGTAGTGAAGGCTTCCGACACGCTAGAGTGTTAGGACTGGGGTGCACTGAACGGAACTTCAGCTTTTTGAATAAATTGAACACTACAGCTTTTCATATGAATGTATTGATTAGTAAGTGTAATACCTACTAAGGTCATTTTCAATATGTTATACTAAGACTACTAAGATAATTCCATATTTCACCATTTTAGTTATATTTATAGAAACTACACGTACTCACTTGTTGATTTTGCCGAGTTTTACATCAGTCATAAGAGGCTTGAAATAGCAATATTAATCGTTATATATCGAAAAGTACTCTTCTAATAGGTCGTCCTAGTAATATATCGTTGCAGTAATATAAATTGTAAATCGTTTGCTATTGGCAAGACGTGACAATATTTTTTGCCCTACGCCAGAAACCTAACAATGTCGTATATACTTTATAGGCAACGTAGGCTGTATGTTTAATTCACTTAATCACGAATTCTATCAATAACTCATTCAGTAGTGGGTAGCAGTGTGTTACGGTTTGTTACTGATAGCTGCGTTAAGAACAGAACACAAATTTTAATATTAGCGATGTCAGCGTTCGTCAGCAGCTGAAGGTGGTAGAAATCTTTGTGATTCGACTCCGTTATGCGCTGCTGTGTTCTGGTCTGAACGGTGTGGTAAGGGACACATATTATGGCTAACCTTGGGTGAGACTTTGATCTTATCTGGGGTTATTACAGATGTCCATGGACGGCAGTAGCCACTTACCATCAGGTGGGCTGCATGCTCGTTTACATGCTCACTTCCATACTATAAAAAGCTTTCAATTTTGTTGGAGACAAACACAAGCTATAGATGCTATATGTGAATTTTATTGTCCCTGTAGTTGCGGGATTAGAATAGGGCTACGGTAACTAAAAGGGGGCTTCAGAGCTTGCGAGCGGCAAGAGTGGAAGCTCAAACCATCCACTCAAGAAACCTCAGGAAGGATGCCGGTATGTGTGGTCCCGTACCGTCTTAAAGACCAGAGGGTGCGGTGGGCCCAGCCGTTCACCTGGGTAGAGCCTGATGGGGCAACGTGCTCCGAGGTATCCGGTTGTGTTCCATTGATGATCCCGGAGTCCTATTCGCACTGCTGAGAACGGCCACCGGGAGGGTTTTAGTGCGGTAAAAATTCGAAAACAAAAAAATGTGAATTACATATAGCGTCTATAGATCGGTGTTTCTCATCATCTACCTATTTTGATCCCACTGCTGGACACGGTTGTTATCTCAGAATGTGAAAGTTTTAGGTCATAGTCTACCGTGCAGGCCAAGTGCGAATTGGTGGACTTAATACGCCATTGTACACTAAGGAACTCTCAGGTGTGTAGGTTTTCTCACGATATTTTCTTACACCGTAAAGTAGTATAATTAATTTCTAATAAGCACATCGTTTTAGAAAACAAGTGGTGCGCGCCTGGGATTCGAACCTATGTCTCGAATTCTCTTCTCAAAATACTTCAGCAATTCTTCGTCTGCACAAATTCAGTCAGCAACAGGTAACTGCTACGTGTGTACATAGCCTGAAGCAGAATGACGGTCGGATATTGGAACACACGTTGCGTACCACTGACAACTGCATCGTGAACATGGAACGCCTTTGTCGGTGGCGTCCTCTATTATTAACTTGGCATGCAACTGATTATGTCAAACATATTGATGCTGAGGTAAATTCCTAACATTTATATTAGTATATTTAGTGTAAATTAAATTGTAATAACTGATAGAGTGTTTGTGTCAATTTCGTTTAATTTATGTGAATGAGTATATGTATGCGATGATTTCTAAAGACAAAACAAACATACAAGCACACAATATTCCTTCTCGATGTGGAAAACTAACAAAAATATATACATACCTACTTGTACCTACCTATTAGTCTATAATTGAATGTAGGTATTTGAATCTGTAAACATTTATAGAAAAGTAAAAATAAACATTTATGTAACGAGGATTTTTGCTACAAATAAATACAACAGTCACCCAGTTTCCATTTTAATGTAGACTTTTCCCACAACGATACAAAAGTTGCCATTGTGAAAAACTCACCTATCTAATCCTATAAATCATACAATGAAGAGGACATCATTCCGATACTAAATCAATTCATATCGCAAAAAAGCACAAAGTGAGAATGACAAACGGATATTATTTCAGCGCGCCATATATCACCGAAATGGGACTGGTTAGGAAAACAGGGCGTGTTTCCACTGGATAGTACCGACACGGAATTAGGCTTTTACAATTTATATTTATTGTTTACACACTTTTTCTGATAAATTTATTCACTCATTCAGTCACTTTTGTGTGACTTTTAAAAACAAACCTATTCTCATTATCATAATAGAGTGAAATAAAATAAAAAGCTTCAAATTAAAATAATTATTTTTAATTTCTTAGAAAATTTCCTTCAAACTCTATCTACCCCTGAGACTTACTACTACTTAGATGATAAGGATTATAGATAAGAAAGAATTTACAATAAGCACAAATGTTATATCTATATATCATCAAACTTATCATACTTCCTATCATCTTACACCTTAACCCGAAAAAATGGAGCCTAAAATAATGGCTACACCATCTTCGTAAATGAATAAACATAAGCATTTGATCCCATTTGTCTTTATTACTGTATCAGCACCTGGAAACATTCTTAGCCGACTTCGGTTCTTACCGGTATACAACGAGAAATCAATCCATCAAACGAAAATAAGAGGAAGTTATTATTGCTTTATGCTTTATGGGTCACGGTTTGTGACTCTTTATGATACTTTTTGGCGTAAGTGATGTTCTTGGAAACTCGTAAAAGTGACGTTACTTTGCCCCATTAATAATTGATGCTAAGGTGTCTATTAAACATTAAAGTATTATGATTAGTGGCTCATTCACTTTACATATCAGGTAAGAAGAAAACATTTCTTCTAATGATGATAACTCTTTATTGAAGCGAAAAAGGCTTCCCAAAATATTGCTGAAAAGTAGAGAACCAATTAGAGAATTTTGATTATCACAGGCATATACATTAATAGGTGCACGTAACTCATGAAGACTAACTGACGACTAGACGGTAGATTTATGAACTTTAACAACTAATGATGTACCAGAGTCAGTCTTTTAAGTGCTGTTGAAAAAACTCGAGTCATTTTAAACGAATCACGACTTGATTAATCTCTTAAGAGTTAAGTCGTAGATTTTAAAACTTGAGACTTTAACCGGTGGTAGAAACCAATGTAGTTCGACCAGGGAGGTACCTCCGTCACACCTATTTCTAGCGTAAAGAAGTTCTTGCGTTTCGGTGGAAGGGTGTGGTTGCCGGCTCACTTACATATGAAGCGACAATTTTAGTCCACGGGGGTAGTAATGGAACTGTGATCGATTTCAGATAGAACCCTTGATTTCAAAAAACGAAAAGTCACCACTTACCATCAGGTGAACTGCATGGCGTTGTTTCTTGTAAGACTTATAAAAGTCTAAAGGACTCGTTGAAATGTTTATTTGAAATGCTTTCATGGCAACGATTAACTTAAGTTCATAATTAATTATTACTCTAAAGGACTCGACATCTAAGTCTTCCTGTTATTTTCGAGTCTTGTAAAAATTTGTCGAGTAATTTCTATAAGGCTTAAATGACTGATTTCCTTTAGTTAATAAATACAACTGCATATAAAGCAATGTTCACATGGTAATTTAATGATTGTGTGTCGCGCATTTTCTCAATCTACCACCTTACTAAAATTAGAATACTTTTCTTACCATTATATATATTTAAAATTCGCATACAAACAACGTATCCTAGTAGCTTATTAATGTTATTATACTTATAAATGTAACTATATAATAAATGACTTGCCAATTGAAAGAAATACAAAAATATCATGAATCAGAAAAAGATATGTATCAGAAAGTTAAAGAATATATTAATAGAAAAATGTTATTACACTTATGACGAATTTTTAAATGACGATTTAAAAATATAAACTTTGAAGGTGGTAGATCTCTTTGTGGGTCAATTCCGGAGGCACCATCGCCACACCTATTTCTGCCTAAAAACAGTAGTGTTATGCGTTGTTGTGTTCTGGTCTGAAGTTGGTAAGGGAGACATACTTTTCCGAGGCATTCCACCTTAGCCCTCAGGGGAAGCAACAACCTTAGGTGAGATTTTGATCTTACCGAAGGTTGATTGCAGATGTCTATGGGCGGTAGTAGCCACTTACCATCGGGTGGGCTGCTTGCTCGTTTGCTACTTCCATACTATAAAAAAACCTATATATGCGAATACCTATATATGCGAATATGTGATTGCCATACATTTAGATGCCTTAACCGGCATATTCAATTTTTGGCGCTCTTCTATTCTTATGTAATCCAAAGTATTGTAACCCAAAAATTGACTCAATAAAGATTATTATTATAAATATTCAAATTTACATAAATAAATAGTATTTAAGCAAAAAGGAACGTAAATGCCAATCTAGTGTCAAACTGACTTTGACACGATGACAATCATGACGAACAGCTGATTATACTCTTGCTTTGCATTTGCTTTGCGGCGTGAAAGTAAATCAAATTATAGGCAAGTAACTTAATTATTATAATACCATACCGATGTTGCTAAAGAAGCAGCTGTTAACATATTTTCAGTTAGGTGAGTGCATTTTTGTAAAGGTTATACATAAGCGGTAATCTGCCGTGCATTTTTGAATTAGGTTATCAGTGTTTTACTAAAGTTTTGTGTTTATTTTGAGTAAATAACTCTGCTTATTCAAGTGCTATAAGGTCACATCCTCCTTAGATTCCGTTAATAAGATGTAGATAGCATTACATAGCATAAGTTTACAACTTAGATGTGTAGTCTTAATAATCATGTATTTTGCCAAGAAGCCTGCCAACTCTGTTCTTATCCCATTTTTCTTGTTAATACTTTTTTAAATATAGACTTGTGCCAAGTAGTGGTGATCGTGAATAACGCCATTCTCTCTTTTTACGTTGATGTTACTGACACCCACAGCGGTTATCAACACACATGCCAAGTGTGGAGACTATTGGCAAAACCCCACAAACAGCAGTGGATCTCAAAAGGTTGAAGGATGGATATGTAGAATTTAGTGGCTAAGTGGTAACTGTACCAACAAGCTGTTTAGGCATTAGGTTTATTCTCTAGTCTGGCAGATGGTCAAAATAAATGAATAGAAATCCAATTAACGTTACAAACGTAACTTAAGACAATGTGATATTATATAGAAGTTGGTAAAATTCTTTGTGGTTCGATTCCAGAGGCACCACTGCCATGCATAACTTTTTCTCTAATAAGTAGTGTTCAGTGCTGTTGTGTTTGGATTTGAAAGGTGTGGCAATTGAGACATTATTATGTTGCATCACTATCCCTGAAGCCTAAGGTTAGACTTAGACCTCAGGGATAGCAATGCATCTGTGGTCAACCTCAGATAGGACTGATGTTATCTAGGGTTTCTTACAAATGTCCATTGATAGCAGTGGCCACATACCATCAAGTTTTGTATGCATGCTGGTTTGCTAATTTTATATTATAGAAGAAGGTGAACATGAAAGGGCAAATTAATTTATGGGATACATAACTCATGTATACACATTTCTTCTTACAGGATTCCGCATATCACCAAGAGCAATGTCATCCACACCAGGGCCAGTAGAAACCTCAATCCGAGAGAAATTGCAGAAATCACTAGAAACATCACATTTACAAATCATAAATGAATCTCATATGCACAATGTGCCGGAAGGTTCTGAGACACATTTCAAAGTTGTGGTTGTCTCTAATAAGTTTGAAGGTCTCCCGTCATTAAAGGTCAGTTACATATTTCTTTATCTTCACATGTTTTGTATATACTTATCATTTTTATTATGTAATCTGTTATATTTCCAATGTCCATATGTAACCAATAATTCTGTGCATTAGTTCTTTCATATAAATATGAAACCATAAAATGCCCACTAATATTATTCCATACTTTATATGAATTGCTGACCCCTCATATGTATTATCAAGGTCCTGCATCCCAATATGATAATAGAATGCCTACTAATGATATAGGTTTGGTGTGGTCAGAAATGACAATTTCGAATGGCTGAATGACATGGACATGGAATTAAGTACATTAGTTTAAAAGGCATAAGTGCATATAGATCTTTAATAAGAAAGGAAAGTCTAAAAGTCGGCGAAAAATAGCTAATTCTTTTTATACTAAATTATTATTTTCTCCACTATGCTAAGGGCTTGGTGCGCAATCCTACCCCCTTTATCTTGGTTCATCAGATTGGGCCTGAATCCCTACTTATGAACAAAAATAGCATCCAACAACTAATATGACAAGGCTTATCCCAAACATAATATTTTATTTTGCAGCGGCATCGACTAGTCAATGACGTATTACGAGATGAGATACGAACGTCTGTCCATGCGCTCTCCATTGTAGCAAAGACACCAGATCAGTGGGAATTCAGTCAAAAGGTTGTGGAAAGTAGCCCCAACTGCAGGGGTGGTTTTGGCAAATGAAGAATCTTGATGTGTTGAATTATTGTTGTATCTCTGTTGATTATTATTAATTAATATATTAGTATAATGCATGGTAAACTATTTTTTTTTCCATTTTATTTACCAATGTTCTTCATTGCAAACAGGAATTAAAGTCATTCAAGTTCATTATATAACAAATGTCCTCTGTATGTGAATATTAATCCCTATAGGGTTTAAATATTTTTTTTAGTTTGTATGATAGCCATTCACATTAATTTGTTTCAAGTGCATACATAGACGGGTGTTAAAGATTTATATATTTAATGTAAATAAATAAAAGATCCTATAGCTATAGTATATATTTTATTGTTATTTAAATCTTAATAATATCAAAGGGTGTTAGTTTATGAGGCACAAAGATGGCTTATAACCTGAATTAACACAGGCTACTCTTCATCGTGTGAAACGTGAACAAAACCGGCAGTGCCGCGAGAAAAAATTGTTTGTATATTTTTTAATTACCTACATGTTACATTGCTGTCCTCAATAATAGGAACAGGGTTAATCTGCATATATTATGAGGTTTCAGGTTGGTGGATTATGCTGAAATCTGTGATTACTGTTAGTTAAGCCAATTAGGATAAATATTTAGCTCAATGTGCAATTATTGTTTATTTGGAATTATTTATACCTACTTTATTATTTCCATTTTGTAAACTTGGACCTTATAATAAAAAAAATTAATGATGTCAAGTTATGTATGCCTTTCAATAGAAGTGCTTCGTGATATTGCTTTGAAGAGTAATAATGGAATGATACTTACTGCTTAGTCTAGACACTCATGCACATCTGCAGTTTAATTCCTTTGTATAGCATTTAAATCAAATTCTTCTAACAAAGAGAAATTAAAACATGACCGTCAGATCCGCAGATCAGTTCCATTTAGCTTTGAAATTGGGACCAAATTTTGCTTACACTTTTTTATAATAATAAAAGAACTGCTTACTTAATAAATAAAAACAATTAAAACATTTAAGGTTGACCACCAATTCTGACGTCAGAATGGCTGGTCAATCTCGGAAGAGTAGTGACTATGTAGAATAACTGAAATTTTAATGGCCTAAAAATTGCTTATTTCACAATTTGTAAGCCTAGAGCCTTTTAATATTTCTACAAGCTAACCAAGAGTCTAAAACACTTGCATCTGTTTATGTAAAGTATGAGAGCAACATTATTTTGAGCTCATACTACTTTTAATTCTTTTTATTTATGAAATAAGCAATTCTTTCATCATTATAAGCAATTAATAGGTAATTTTTAGGTACAATTTCAAAGTTAAATAATTATGACTGTTGACCGCCGTCTAGACGTTCACGGTCTTTCGACTTTTGCCTGGCTTGTAGAAAAAATCTAGGCTTTAGACTTACAAATTGTGAAATAAGCTATTAATAAGTAATATGTGACTTTTGACCTATGGTTCTGACAGTCACTTTAAATCCCCTTAAGCCACCTTTAAAGGGACCTTACTTCCAATTATAATGGAATATATAGTGTTAGATTTTACAGCATGTTAAAATACTTATTAGCAAATAAATAAAACGACTTATTGTTCAATGCATTTATTCAAATACTTCCCAAACTTACGTCTCCATATTCTATTCTTATCACTTATCTTAGTTTTAGTTACTTTCCATTTATTTGTTTGAATTACATAATAAAACTCTTTGATCTCAATATAATAATATGTTTTTACAAAGAGCTTGTAACAACTTCTAATATATTTTTAATACATTTTCGTATGTAAACACTGTTCAATGCATTTATTTAAATACTTCTCAAACTTAAGTCTTCTTATACAAATCTTAGTAACTTTACTTACTTTCCACTTATTTGAAGTTGCACAATATATCTCCAATATTACTGATCTCATTATAACAATATGTTTTTACAAAGTGCCTGTAACAACGACTAATATATTTTAATACTTTTTTACATTTAAACATTAATACTTTCACATATTTTTATTTGATTTACTATATTAGGTTTGCAGATCACGACTTATATACTTTACATAATTAATTGTATAATCATAATTTTATCTTCCGTCTGTTACATCATGTTTAAGTAATATTTAAATGCTAGATTTGACTCTTTTTAGTATTATATCCACCTCTTGATATAGCGTCGCTGTATTGAAAAGTACGAATTATCACAAGAAGTAAGCGGCGGGCTTTCACAGTATATTCGCTAACACACTAGCTAATGTACTAACTCCTGAACCGATTGGTAAAAACTCAACCATCATACCACCATCAACCATCAGCAAATATATTCAAGTTAGTCCGACTGGCTTGTTTAATTTAATTTCGACATATGTTTCTTTCTGACTGTCCTACTGTTTCTTTCAGAAAGGATATTTAGAACAAAGAGATCAAGCTTTCGATATAATTCTTTTTGTATATCATAATAGCTGTGCCCCGCGGTTTCACCTGCTGCTACATAAGAAAAAAAACAAACAAACATAGCGTGATGTTACATAGCCTCCTCAATAAATGGACTATTCAACACAAAAAAAAAATCAATTCGAACCAGTAAATCCTGAGATTAGCCCGTTCAACCAAACAGCTTTATAATATCCAAATAAAGAAATTAATCTTTCCTCTTTATGATATTAGTATAGACAAGTATAGATTGTCTTACTATATTTCATGGTGAATTCAGAATGGTGGGTCAAAATAAAGAGATCCCATACTGTCATTAGTATTCTGAAAGCTAGTGCGAGTACTACTTATTAGTACTTGTGCGAGTTACCGTGAGTCACGTGTCCGCGCCGCCCACTACTCTCACCATCAAATGTTCACGTTGTCCAACCGTAGCTTTCCCTCATTCTCCGTCAGGTATAACAGATCCGCCATGGTTTGCTCACATATCGCCTCTTCCGCTTTTTCTGACATCTGTAAATATCCAGTTTTTGATCAATTTTTGTATAGTTTTGAAAGTGGTAAAACTCGTATGATTTGACTCTAAAGGCACTGTCGCCACATCAATTTCTGCCCAATAACAGGAGTTATGTGCTACTGTGTTCTGGTTTGAAGTTTGTTGTAAGAGAGATATACTCATCCGAGGCGTTTCAACTAGTCCTCAGAGGTATCAACGCACCTGTGGGTAACCTCACGTAGGACTCATTATACTATTATTACTACTCATTATTACTCATTTTATCGGGATTACAGATGTCTATGGGCGCTAGTGTCCTTTTATATTGAGGTGGAATGCATGCTCATATGAAACTTGTATGTTATAAAAGGAACTTATTATTAGAGTCCGACTGATGTTCTATTTTTGGCCGATTATTCTGCTATTAACGCTACCTTCGGCCAAAGATTCATAAACCATAAGAAAATTTGTTCCAAGTTGGCTAAATGTGAATAATGTAAAAAAATGAAAAACTTGAATATAAAGTTTAATAAACAACTTCCAAAGCAGAATACAATTATTTTGCTACTTGTCAAAAATCATACTATTTCGAATAATGTGAATTTCAAACACAACTGGCGAAGCAAGCCGACACTGGAGTATTCGCTTACTTCGTGCATTCGTTACAATTCGTTTAATTTTAGTGATTGAATGGCTTCGGCCCATTTTGGCCAATGCCGAAGTTTTTGCCGAAGGTGGTCTTTTGGCCGAAGGTGGCCCAAGCCGAAGCTTCGGTCGGACACTACTTATTATACATTTCTTTGTACATAATAAGATCCTTTACATTACATTTACATTGGATATAATTTTTTATCTTCAAGAGAAGAATTTGTTAAAGAATTTTGTCAAAGAACAACTTACCGGACGGTATGCATAATTTGTGTTCGGGGGAAACTTGAAATTGGGTCCAAAGTTGACGCTGACAGTGATATTCTTATGTAGAGACACGGAAGGGTAGTAGCAACCCTGGTATATGTCCATAAAAGCCTCCCCTTGGCACTCCCCATTCTTGAAGAAGAATATCTTGCTCCCTGGCAGCGGCTTGAGATTGTTCAGAGATTCTTGGATGTTGTCTTTGTCCTCATAGTATAGATGGCTTTTGAACTTGACTAGAGGCTGGAATGTGGTAAATTTGAAGACTAAGCTTTTTGTTATTTCAATAACAGATGTAAATTAAATTAATTATTATGAAAACTAAAACCCCATTTGCTTAAAAATAATAAACTGAAAAAGGACAAGGATTACAACAATGAAATGAAATAAAATAGACGTTCAATATTACCAGGCGTTAACAAACGTTATTTTGGTAGGATTTTTATGTGATACCCATGATTAATATGCATGTATACTCCTTCTGATGCAGTCTGTTTTTACAAGGTTTTCTTTTATAGTATGTTTTTGGAACAAAATTGTTTTTTTTTTTTTGTATATTACAAATAAAGAGTTAATTTTCAAATCGCCGATCCACTCTGCCAATGCGGATTGGTAGTACTACCTATTGGTCGACAACAAACTTTAGGCAATGTATTAATTTTATTGGTGCCTACGCATTCACTTAAATAATTTGATCAATAAGAATATAAAAATATCTTAAACTTACTCTATCCTTATATGTATTCGGAGTGTACTTAGTAGAGGCACTCTCTGGCAGCACGATGAGGAAGCCGAGCGTGTCGCCTTCGCCGTAACCGTTACTGTAGTGTTTGCCTCGAGATTCGTGAAATCTGTAATTGTAATTTCGATAACAGAAGCGACTCATCGAATGAAATAAATTTTAAGTAAAGGCGTGCGAATATCGTTCTACTCGAATCGAATATTAATATTCGATTCGAGTCGAATTATTCGTAATTATTCGAACTTTTTAGAATTATTCGGGAACTTTCGAATAATTCGAACTATTCGATTCGAGTTTGGAATCAAATATACGATTCGGAACAAATAATTCGTAAGTTCGAATTATTCGCACACCCCTAATTTTAAGCACTGACGGCAATATTTTATTAAATACAGTAAATGAATTTACAGCCCATCTGAAGTTGAAGTAGTCGCTGCCAGTTATGAACATTTATAATTGAATACACAGTTGTATTCAAATGTTAGGAATACTATTTGATTGCTATTGAATACTGGGTAGAAATGAGCGAAGTGCAACGCAACTCATATTCAGGTGTTTAATTTAAAAGTCATCTCTTCAAGGTAGCGACACACTTTGCTACGCTGTGGCGCAAAGCTCAGCGCGCAAGGGCACGTTACATTGTGGCACCGCTTATATGTTTTGTCAGCCCTTAGGTGCGTTGCTAGCGCTGAGTTTTTCCCACAGTCCCACATGTAGCCGAACTTGTCGTAGCCGAGCGGCGCCTGCAGGTTGGCGTAGCGGCGCCCTCGCCAAAGACACGTACCTGGTGCCCTGCGGCTGCGCCAGGCGTAGCCGAACTTGTCGTAGCCGAGCGGCGCCTGCAGGTTGGCGTAGCGGCGCGCCCGCCAGAGACACGTACCTGGTGCACTTGCAGCTGCGCCACGCGTAGCCGAACTTGTCGTAGCCGAGCGGCGCCTGCAGGTTGGCGTAGCGGCGCGCCCGCCAGACACGTACCTGGTGCACTTGCAGCTGCGCCAGGCGTAGCCGAGCGGCGCCTGCAGGTTGGCGTAGCGGCGCC
>MOOZ01001699.1:214542-227434 GCA_002930495.1 Cecropterus lyciades | reverse complement strand
TAAAATTTCGGTTAATGTATGTCATGTTACATTTCTTTTAAACGCGGGTGAAACCGCGGGCTCAGCTAGTATTAAAATATTAATGTTTAGAATTGCGTTTTCAAAAATTGTGTTTTAAAATTTCGTTCTTACGTAAAAAAATGAATGTGAAGAGCTAGCGGATATTATATGTAGATTATCGATAATATAGATGATTCGGTAATAGTCGAGAAGAAAAAAATAGAAAATGTAACAAATCCTGCGGAATATAACATAAATAGAATAAATGGAGAAGCAAACAAGTGAAAGAAGACGGTCTAGTTATATTCTTCTCAGTTCGGATTCTGATGGCAGTTCGCTAATTGCCAAACTCCTTGCATAGGATTACGTGTTTCGTTCGCGATAATTCGCCATATTATGTACATATATTTGTACGTATAACAACATACTTATAAAACTAAAAGGCTTAACGTAAGGATAAACGTATGGTCCACTCCTTTTTGGAAAAAATATCGTCAAAAATTTGAAATTGTGTGGCTGAGATGTGGTTTTTCATCAACCATAAGCATAAACTATCGTTATTTAAACATGAATACCCAGTGGTGAGTCGCTGTAAGATACATCTTAGAATATTCACTCGACGTAACGGGAAAATTTGATGCATGTATCTTTGTATTGGCGACGAACAAAAGTAATGCCCTTCCGATAAGAAGAGTGCCGTGTGTTAGAATAAATCTGATAATTATATACATTCTGAAGCATATTCTGAAGGTAACGAAAGGCCTTAAGTAATTGGAAAATCTAAATTGTTTCAGAGCAGGATTGATCCCTAAGCCAATCTGGATCCACCAGTTAAAAAGCTAAGTTTTGTCCCGGCGAACGACCCGACGTCCGCTACTTGCAGTAATCCAGTCGGATCAATAAATGCTTTACTTCCCATACTAAACGTCACGCACGCACACAAACCTCGGTAACACTTGAATAACATTTGGCGCATAGCCCACTTTTATTTGACAACAACTTAATTTTTTAAATCATCATGAGACATATAGCCAACGTTGCTAATAACATTGACAGGGTCAATGACTAAAGCTGAGCCTGCGGTTTCATCCGCGTTTAAAAGAAATGTAACGTGACATTCAATAATAATTCAATTTCATACCTTTAATACTTTTAACTAAATTTATTTTTTTCCAAGAGAACTGGTAGCAACTGACATTTGAACGTTCAATAACAACCGAAGCAAAATATATCTTTCGTTAAATTGCAAAATCCGGAATAGAGCTTTACTTTTTTATAAGGCACAGCTGAGACCCCACCGACTCAACGTCATCAAAATCAAAATAAGCGAAGCAACGACTCCAAAATCCCCTTTGAATCTTACTTAATACTTACTTATACCTCAAACGCGCTTTAACTCTATTTAATTATTTTTAAATTCCTGGTTTCCGCAACCGTACCTTTTTCCGGGATAAAAAGTAGCTTAAGCATATCATTCTCCGACTTTAAGCGTGGCGACGACCCGCGTGGCTGAGCGGTCACCATACCGGTCTAACACGCAGTGGGTCCCGGGTTCGATTCCCGGCCAGGCAGACATCTGAATGATGAGTTTAGATTTCTGTTCTGGGTCTGGGTGTTTGTGTATTCGTCTTTGTGTGTCCATGGCACCCGACACAGGAGATAATCCTACTGTGGGGCTATGAGTGTTGAAAGCGTTTATGTTTAAGCGACCACTGTGCAAAAATCATGGCGAATCATGTTAAAAACAAAAACAAAACTATCCCGGAACCTTATATTTTTACATTTACCCAGACTATAATTTATGTTTGTGGTAAATTTTATCCAGTATCGTTCAGCCGTTCTGACGTGATTGTGGAACAAACATCTAGCTATGCTCACAAAATTTCGCTTTTATAATAATGTAAGTCAACAGTAAGATCTGCAAGGCGTATTTTAATTAATTTACTTCTCGTTGTCCAATTGGTTTATTCTGTACGCAGTTATTAAATATCTTCCATAAATGTTATCTTTCATAACTTGGTATGACTTCTGCGTTAATACAATAAACTGATCGTCCTTATAATTTATCAAAGCCAAACTATTAATCAATGTCTTATTTTCCTAAGTACTTATAAAAAACTAAAATGTACTATTGTGTCATATGCTACATCACAATACCAGAATATTGTATTATTAATTAATTATTTAAAAAGGCATTATATTGATAAAGAGATAATCTCCGAAGCGTATCCATATAAATAACACTATGAAGTTACAAATGCAGAGCATGATAAATAATTTCAACCATTGAGTTTCTTAGTAATTTAATAAACCGTTTCACTCGTTTATACAAACTCCAAACATTAATCAGATTCAGGATAGATACAGTGTCATCTGTTATCCTTTATTAGAAACTACCCGCTAAGAAAATACATTAAGAAACTCCCGACATGCACTCAGCAACCTTTGTTGCTTGCCATGTTGTGACTGTGTATATATACCTATTGTTATGATATATATATATATATCATATTAGTTCATTTACGTCGATTAGTCTGTGTCAGTCAAGGCAGGTAGCCTTGACTGACACAGACTGTAAGGAATTGAGGAACCTTATTACAAATATGTAAACAGAAAATAGCTAACTCTTACGGCTTAGGCGCGCAGTATCCTTGCAGCATGAAGATTGAGGAGTTGAAGGCCAAATTTTATATCATATCATGACATTCTAAATACTAAAGGTCAATTCAAAATTTCATGAGAATCGTTGGTTGAAGCTAACTTGTCTACAATTTTGCAAAAAAGGGAGATAATGTTTAGGGTTTCAATTTTTGTACGAAGAACCCTAACTATTTTTCTAATATAAAACTAGCCTGAGTGACTCCTTATAAGCTATCCAACAGTGAAAGTCCCGTTAAAATCGGTCCAGCGGTTCTGAGATTACCCAAAACAAACAAACATACAGACAGTCAGACAGAATTGATGTTTTGTTATCAGTATCGTTTATACTTCCAAATGCATTTGGTAAAAAGCTGTTATTTTGATATTACAAACAGACATTTCAATTTTATTTATATGTATAGATTTATATAGCTGTACTTCACAGATTTGCCTGCGTTGCCTACGACGAATAGATAATCTCTTTTCTTTGGAAAGTCGGTTAAAATGTAACATTACTTTAAATCGTAGTATTTATCAGAGTACATACATTTTAACAAGTATCATCTATATTTAATTTAACGCTTTTTTTATAAGTTTTCTTCAAAATAGATTCTAAAAGTAATATAAAATATACACTTTTGGTATGGTCTATTTGCTAGCTTTCATGTGATACCTATATTGTCATAAAAAAAAGTTATCCCTCCCCCTCTTTATTTCTATTTACGGTGGCCATTTTTTTAAATTATATAGCCTATATAGTTCTGCACACTGAAAGGATTATATGTCATGTAAGTGTAGTTGAAGACGTTTGGGCTATAGCGAGTGCCAAAGAAATGGACATACATACATACATACATATGCTTGAAAAATATCATCCTCCTTCTGACGCAGTCGGGTAATGAAATAGGGACTAAATGTTATCTCAATACATTTTTAGCATTTTCAATTAAATTAATTACCTAGGTATGGTTTGATGCGATTCAAAACAAAAACAGACTGATGAAAATTGTACATATAGGTATATCTAATAACTATTAGGTATTAGTACTTATTCTCAGACCTTTAAACTATCTTTTTTTGCAAATACATGCAATGTACATTTTTGTTAAATATATGGATCAGATTAAAGTAGTTAATGAGCCCGTGGAGTGTATACACCCGATGGTAAGTGGTCATTGCTACTCGAAAACATAATTATATAATCTGTATATATGAAGACATACGTAAAGTAAGATTGTATTAGAGTACTACATGAGATCGACCACAGATGCGTTTCCATACCTGAGGATTAAGTTGGAATGCCTCGTGTTTCTTCCTAATAACGAAAGACCAGGCCAAAGCAGCCACTGACATTACTTTTATAAGGCAGAAATAAGTATGACAGTGAGGCAACCACAAATTAGATATTAGAACATGTTTGCGAAGTAAAATGTAAGTCCATGGGCGGCAGTAGCCACTTACCATCAGGTTGACCGCATGCTCGTTTGCTACTTCCATGCTATAAAAAATAAAAGTTAGAGGTAGAGAAAGAGAACTCTTCGTAGTTCGACTCCGGAAGCACCACTGCCACATCTATTTCTGCCGCAACACCACCAGAACACAACAACAACGGTGTGCTGCAATCGGTGAAACTGGTTCGTCTATGAACAACGGTAACCAGTTTCACCGAAAAAGAAATCACAGACAACCATATTTTAATTTTTAGCTGTACTTACTTGTAGCGATTCCCATATCAGTAACTTTGAGTTGACCTTGCTTGATCATCGCCTCATAGTTGGGCTTGATGGCTGTTAGTTCCAAGTTGAAGAGACCAAACAAAGGTCCATGGTTAGCATCTTCTTCATATGAAAAGAGAATCTGGATGTCCTTTATTAAAGCTCTCTGGACTGTTGCATACCACGACTGAGTCACTCTGATAAAGAAGGTGGAAGTCAGTTTTCTTTTCTTCAATATTTTTTTGTCAGATTGAATTAGCAAACGAGCATGCAGTCCACCTGATGGTAAGTGGTTACTGCCGCCCATGAACATCTATAAACAACTTCATATAAAACAGGAGTTTTATCTGAAGTCCATCACAGATGCGCTGCTACTCCCGAGGACTGAGATAGTCGCCTCATACAGCAAGCAGCAACCACACCCTTCCAACGAAGTGCAAGAACTGCTTCGCGCTAGAAATAGGTGTGGCAGTGGTACTTCACCACTAAACTACACTGGTTCTACCACCTGGCTATTTACTACCATAAGTGATAAGCTTTTGTATGGTAAGAGAGGCGTACATACAAGATGTCCAAGAAAAGCAAAAAATATTTTTAATGTTAAAAAAAATCATATGTTAACATGATTTTTTAAATTTAATTATGTTATAATTAATATGAAATTGTAGGGACATTTATGATTTTGGACTAATATTATCGTGGAACTGATACATTTTAATATGTTACGGGTACTCACGATATGCAGTTTTGAATTTATTTTTGCCGATATTTCGACCCAGTTACATGGATCGTGAAATAAATTCAAAACTGCATATCGTGAGTACCCGTAACATATTAAAATGTAGGGATCATCTTAGTCCTTGGGAGTAGCAATGCATCTGTGGTCAACTTCAGATACAAATCCTGTTCTATATGTAGTTGCTTACAGATGTCCATGGGCGGTAGTAACCTATTACCATTAGGTGGACTGCATGCTCATTTGCTACTTCAGTCTTAAAAAAAAAAAAGAAACGTAATAAGTCCTAACTAAGATGGCTTGTATTAAAATTACTAGTTATATATTGTACACACATACCTTCTAGGCATAGTAGTCATGGCCTCCCAATACTGGTCTATATAGGGAATGATATCCCGATCCTTGCTGAACAGGGATCTATTGCTGCCTTCCTTCAAACTCTCTTGTCGCAAGTTCGCAATTGCAGTGAGGCACATTTGGGGGAATGCTGTAAAAGATAATACAATTAATATTTATTATCATTACCATATACTTAGGTATCATGGCATACAGATTCTTTTTTTTTAACTTTAAAGTAGCAAACAAGAAATGAGGTAAAAGAATGCTGGTGGTAAGTGAGCACTGCCACTCATGGACATCTGTAAGCAGCTTCATATAGAACAGGGATCCTATATGAAGTCAAATACAGGAGCATTACCCCTTTTGAGGCCTGAGATGGTCACTGGAGATAAGTGAGCCGTTCACAAAAACTCAAGGTTTGGTTCAGGATAATGTAAATTTCTTATTTACATGGTGAATAATCTGCCTGGTTGTCTGTTATAATTTCAGCTATTACTACAAAGCAACAGCTATGACTACGACAACCAGACAGATTATGGAATACTAGGTAGGTCCAAAGCTGCAAGAAAGGATCACTGGCCATGGGTTACTGGTCCCTGTTATAGACCAAAAAGTTGTAGGTTATTAAAAAAATAACTGATTATTATAAATTTCCTATAGACAAGGAAAGCAATATTTTGTATGTTTGTATGTCTGTTTGCAAATCATGCAAAAATTGGTTATCAAATTGATTACAAATCTCTAGTACATCTAGAACAATGATTCTTTATTGCTGGTCGATTGACCCCTGATCTGTAGGGGCACTAGAACTGATCTATGAAGCTTGGAAAAAAATTGCTACTAAATATTAGTTATGTTATCTTTTTAATGCATTTAATGTAGACTGTAACTTTATTATGCAAGTTCACATGGTGGTTTATAGACAATGTGTTAAATATTCCATTGTAATAGGTACATAAAAATCTAGACTAAATTGAAATGACTGGTAGCATAGCAATCACCATACAAGTCTGACAAGTAGTGTGTTCTGTGCAAGCAAGTGGCTGTGGATGGGAGCCTGAATTAAATCCCCGGCTAGATGGATGTCTAAACTAGGGTTAAAACGGAGGCCATCTTAGTGGAGGTGGAGGTGAACTTTACAAAGTACAGTTCTTATAAAATGTCAAATAATTACTAATAATCAGTATTAAGAAGAGGAAAATTATATTCACATTCAAGAGCTTTGCGCATTTGTCACCTTCCATGCCGATTGTCACAAAACAATTGTTCACTTAGCGAAATATGGGAGAAAAAACTTTATATTTGCTGTTATACCTTTATCACAATAAAGATATTCATCTAGTTGCAACATGTAGCTGAGCGGCCACATCACCTAGCGTCCGTCCTTGTGCGTTATACGTCAAGATCAACGTAAATAAACCTCTGTTATAACTCTGCAAAAATTTTGCAGAAGCGGAGGTTCAATTTTTTGCGGAAGGTCCGCAGTATCTGAGAGTTGGAAGCGGAGTTCTGTTACCACCCTAGTCTAAACAATTAATATATCTATTTTTGTTCTGGTCAGGATATTTTTGTAAATACATGGCACCTGTGGCACATAAAAATTCCTAGTATAGGATTATAAGTGTAAAATAAGACATGATTACAACATTACTTACGAGCCTGATTCTTTTTAAACGTTTCCAAACCAGTGGGCGAGCAATTCTTGCATATAAACAAGTAATTCGTCATAAACGGCACCAATTTCCCCAACTGGTAGCCGATGCAAGATTCATGGAACCACCTGTTACATGAAGCACACAGCAACTCCACTATGTTAAGGTTTCTGTCCTTGCCACTGAAAAAAATACAGATAGATTTAAAAAATCTGTTAAATACGTATAAAATTTAAGATCAATATTACAATTATAAATGGCTTATGTGCTAGTGTATATAGGTTGTATTAATAATAAATTATCTAAATCAGTGATCAATCAATGATCAATGAATAATCACTGATCAATCAATGATCAATGAATAATCTGTTAAATACATACACGCTTTCTACACTCATAGTCCCACACTAGGATTTTCTCCTGTGTCGTGGGTGCCATGGACACACAAAGACAAATACACAAACACCCAGACCCAGAACAGAAATCTAAACTCATCATTCAGATGTCTGTCTGGCCGGAGACTGAACCCGGGACCCACTGCGTGTCAGACCGGTATGGTGACCGCTCCGCCACCCGGGTCGTCAAATAATATATACATGTTTACGTTTGATCTGACCATTAGTAGGATGTTAATATTGACCTACAACATTCACTTACTTTATAATTAAATTTTTTAAAGTTTCTCAATAATTAACTATTTATATAGTAGTAATGTATTTGCAAGATAACAAATTAAAATACTTGCTGTGTCCATCTGTCCAAGTTTAGCCTAAAAATGCCTGGACTGAATTTGGCAAAACTTTCACCCAATGATAACGTAAAATAAGTTTATTCTTAATTAAATAAACAGCCTGGGTTCAAAAGTAAAATTAGAATCATTTAGATAAATTTTCGATTTACTATCAAAGTAAAAATATTTAGGTTATATCAAAAGTATTACAGAAATTATACGGTTAATCTCTTCTTTAATCGATTTAATCATGTATTTTACACATATTAATCTTCTTCAAACTAAAACAATTCGCTGCGGTAACATAGAAACATTGAAAAATGTCAAAACATAAACTTCAAATATTTGGAGGGAATATCACTTACATGTTTTGGTCAATTTTTTTTCCAAAATTATAACTATAGTCGATAAAACTACAACTATACATACCAATAACATGTACTTTGTGAGTCTCCTGAATGTTTATTTTTCATTTTATCAACGTTTTCGCCCGATTTTTGAGATTCTGATGGCGCGTTTTGCGCATTGTGGGGGGCACCGTCCATATCTATAGATTTACTTAATTATTGTTGATTAACTTGCTATAAAACATTCTAACCGTTCACATTTAATGATCGCAGATCAAAAATTTAAGTAAAATATAATTATTGTATAAAATAACTGTAAATAAACCTTCTAACGCTATGAACAATACATTGAATTATAAAATGTCAAAATTATGACATGACACAGTGTCGCCACCGTCTTCGGTCGCACATATGAATATGAAACTTTGGGAAGTATATCGGAGAAAAGCGTTTCATATTTTTTTATAAAGTATATCAATAGTTTTAAAGTTGATAAATATTCAATAATTAAGTTAGTGCAATGCAAATTAAGTTACGTTTTATCATCATGTAATTTACATTCACGTAATTAGTACTTCCTTACTGAGATTAAATTTGTGAAACTTATTTTCTTATGCGGCAATACAATACATAATTACAAATACATTCACATATCAATGACAGAAAATAACGACATTCCTATTTTGAAAACATTTATGTGGATTGGAAACAAATAGCATTTTTTGTTAGAGCGGTTTGTGTATTATTTTTATTTCTGTTAAAATACTGAGATATGGATTCGATAACATGCACGGATGATCTCTTAAAAGAGGTGAAATCAAATAAAGAGAACTTGCTTCTTGAGATTATAAAGGAAGTATGCAGTGACCCGAAGAGTAAATTGTCATCAAAACTGGTGGGAAAAGTAAACAGGATCATAGCAGATTGTGATCTCACTCATTATTCCAGTTTGCATAAACTCAGCACAGCTGATGAAAGCACTTCAACTGTCTTGGGTAGGTGCTTATTACCTTAATAATTATTTTATTTTATAAATAGTGGTAGAACCAGTACTGTTTAACCGCGAAGGTACCCCTGAGTTCTACTATTACCTTTTTCTAACGAATTCCAGTTTCTTCAGACGATTATGGTTGCATCCGACTTAAATATGAGGCGACTAACTTAGTACTCAGGAGTCGCAATGCAACTGTATTTGATGACAAGTATAAATTCTGTTCTATGTAGAATTGGCTATACATTTTCAGTCAAATGTGCTTGTTTCATCTGATCACAATATTTTCCTGTTATATTTTGTAAGTGAGGCTTCAGATGGACTGCAAAACATTCTGCTGTAAAAATTCTTACTTTCCCTGATTTCTGAATTTAAAACAAAACATTACAAAAATGTCCAAGACAAGACACATAAGGTGGGATTCGGATAACTGCCAATTATAAAACATTGTTAAATAAAATATTTATTTTCATTTTAGGATTTATGCACCAATCGGCAACAGAGTTAACATTTGATGAACAAGCAGAACTCAATGCGGCAATCATTCAAAGGATTCAAGCAAAGTTACCGGCCTTTACTTCTGAGCTTGACAGTCTGAGACATAATATCAATGATGGCAAGAAATCCCGGAAGGATCAGATGAAAGAGTTACAGGAGAGTCTAGATGAGAAGCTTAACACACTTCATGAACAGGAGTCTGAGAAAGTGGAGCTGATGATGGAATGGCTCAACCACAGGCTACAGGATGTCTCGAAGTTTAACAGTGATTCCACTGACCTATTGACTCTGAAAACTCGGATTCTGGAGCTTAAGTCTAAGTAAGTTATTCTGATGAGGTTTACATGTCATTGATACATATAATAACAATGAAAATTTTGAATGTCTGTACATATATATTTGCAAAAAGATTGTTTGGTTAGTTTGGAAGACTGATAATAACAAAAACCAAAATATCTGTATCTTTTAGAATTATTATCTTATTTATCTGCCTATTAGTCTGTGTATTTAAAATCACCCCAATTCAAAACTCCAGTTATTACTATTATAGATTTTGAAATAAGACATATTTTTAAACACAGATAGATTGCACAGCACAGCTAATCTTACATAAATATACAGGAGCCACAGCAGATAAGGGAACATAAGTCTATTGACCCCAAATATTATCATTTAATAATAGTTGTAAACTTTGGAGGGCTTTATAACACTGGGACTTGGATTAGCCAAACATCATATTTATTTGCAAGCATAAAAATAAGACATAAAAGCATCTAAATTCACCTTTGAGATTCCTACCACTGTGACCACCTATAATACTACCACTTTGTGTACCTACACCTACTTTGACCTCGTCTTTGATGTAAGAGAACATTCCCCTATAGATCAAATATTTCATGAAACCATCTTGCATACAAATTGATAAAGTTTTACAACACATTTTCTCTTTTTAGAATTCTCCACCTGCAAATCCTGCAAAACATATTCACGGAAACCAACCAGTCAATCAAAGCATACAGTGAAGTCCACAAGGACCTTAAAGACAGCATACGGGAGACTGAAGAGAGAATCAAGACCTATAAGGACATAATAGAGAGTGATAACAAATAAATGAAGCTGAAGAAGAATTACAATTTGGGATTTACATTTATTGAATGAAACTCTAAATAATCCACAATATCTTTATGGATTATCATAGAGTCAGAAGGTGTATACATAGAATTTTAGTCTTTATGTAGAAGTTTGATATCTTATGTTGTGATTTTAATTGAAGAATGTATTTTTATTTTGATTATTGTAGCAATAAATTATTTCTTTTATGTGGTCATCATTTTTAAAATACAATCTTGTGTTCCAGTGTCATTGAAGTGTGATTTAAAACTACAAGTATTACATACACTAACCGTTAGGCCACAAAACGTTCGGTTGGCGTTCCAACCGTCCGCCTTGAGCGATTTTGACAAATATCGTCATAAATTGTAGCGAAATTGCAAGATTTGATAATACCTGATGCATCATTTGCGTTAACGCTCATCGCTGAGGCTTGCAGCTCAGAGCGATTGACGTTTCGTGCGAATAATTCGTATCTCTTTTCCTGTCGCGCCTTTTGCCTTTTCCCCCGCATGTGCTTCCAACCCACACGCGTACTAATCGTTTTATAGGTACACGGGTCAAGAAGACACTGCAGGCAGATATTTCATTCGGCATACTCATTCGAATGTAAACCCGCACGACAGGAAAATCGTCCTAAATACAAAGATCACGCGCTAAGTTCAATATTGCTATTTATTTAAACTTCGAACCTACAACTGATCACGTTTACCCTTGACATATCCACAAAGGGATAAAAGGTCGTTCTACTTTATCTCATTGTTATTTCCCATGATTCATCTGACTTTTATCAGCAACATTACATTGTCATTGGGCAAAAATAATTGAAGTTCACGTTAACAAAACAATTTCTATATCATACTAAATTCTTATTAACATGATATGAAAATTAATGTTGAATGGTTGTGCCAATCACATTCATACAGTGTTTCCATATTAATGATTTTCTTTCCCCACGCCTCAATTTACATTTCTCTTTCTCAGGACTTTTTTCCCCTCAAGAATGATTCTGCTGTAATTTTAGTATTTGCACTAGTGTAGTAATTAAAAAAGGTCATTATCGATCTTCTTCTATAGGCCTCTGGTGATACCATACTATAATATCATTATTTAAACTAAAATCATCGACATTTGTCGACTTTGTACATCATTACATAACTGAACATCACTAGCTGGCAAGTTCTTTACGTTGTAATGTTGGTAACTGGTATTTTTTATTTTTTGGCTAGGCTTTACCCCTAATTTCCCCATTTCATGCCTTTTCTCTTAGACATCCCCTCTGGGCCCTAATTTCCCGTCAAAAGGGGAACTTCCCCTCATTGTGGAAACACTGCATTCAGAGAATAAAACCCACAAAACATTAAGTAGACTTAGACGAGAAAAAGCACATTAAACAAGTCTGTTTCCCTGACATATAAATCATAATCTTACTAATATATAGGTGGATGTTTGTGAGGATGTCTGTTTGTTACTCTTTCACGCAAAGGACGGATTTCCCTGAAATCTAGCACACAGATAGTTTATGATCTGGATTACCACATAAGATACTGCAACCAGTGTGACAGAAGCAGGCAGAATCGCGGGAATAACCTAGTGATATATATAATAAACATAAAACGCTTTCTACACTCATTGTGGGGCTATCCCCACAGTAGGATTTTCTCCTGTGTCGTGGGTGCCATGAACACACAAAGACGAATACACAAACATCCAGACCCAGAACAGAAATCTAAACTCATCATTCAGATGTCTGCCAGGCCGGGGATCACACCCGGGACCCACTGCGTGTCAAAGCGGTATGGTGACCGCTCCACCACGTGGGTTGTCAAATATATAATTAATATATAATGATATATGGTAGTTGTTTACCTAACATTTCTTATCCAAAATACCCAGTACCTAAATCTTATTGGCGCTTTCAGTTAACGAAATCATGTATTTTTAATGTAGGTTTGCGTACTATTTTTATTTCATACGTAATTAATCATTTTTGGATTAACCGACATACGACTATAGTGTCCCCGAGTTTCAAAGTTCACATGACTCTCGGCGCTAATCGATATATTGTTATTATTTTAGTTAGGTACATTTATCTAACTGGGTAATGCGTCATTAATCTGGAACAAGAATCTTG
>MOOZ01001699.1:188386-199377 GCA_002930495.1 Cecropterus lyciades | reverse complement strand
TAACGACTCAACAACACTTTAAGTGATAAATTTGTTAATTATTAAATATGTAACTATAAATCGAATGTCTTTCGTAAAAAGTCGTTAATCGCACATGAAATGACTATTCAACGTGGAGCAGACTGCACAACAATAAAATCCAAATAAATTGCCACAAAATTAAAGTTATTACAGTCTTAACGAAGATAATATTAAAAACCAAAATGCCATAAAGTTAAAACAAATATCATCGACCGATTGGTCGCCGAGATTATTAGTAAAAAATGTCATAATGGTAGTGTTTAGTTGCATTCTATAAAACTTCCTATTTAACGTTTATATTCAGAGGAATTTGTAACAGACATTAAAAAGGAAGGAAAGCATTGTTCTCTAAAATTTATAATATAACCATATTTCGCTGACTCCGATAATTAAAGATAAAATCACGCAACAAAAACAGTTTAACAAAACAAAGGTAAGCGTCAGCAAAATTTCAGCGGAATATGATTAATGTGGTCATGTCTAAAGTCTCTATCAAAGTTAAAGTTTGATCCCAAAGATGTGTTGTCTGATACAATGATCCACTAGACGAACCTCAAGGTGTGGTAATCGTTAAAATGGACCAGTTTTGACAGATGTCGTAGTCCAAATTGTGGCTGTGGAGCCAGAAGTTATCTAAGTAAGACGATTTAAAGTCTGTGAAAAATATGATTTCACGCTTGTTTGGGATGTTGTGCAGGTGTTGGAGGAGATGGCTTAAAGCACTGGAGCAGGAATGCCGTATACATAACAAACGCTATCGAAAGAGCTATCAACGCGTACATGAAGATGTTCAATTCTGGCTGTCGGAATCGGTTCTTTCGAAGCCACTCCAAAACTTCTTCTTCATTCATTATATCGCCTGGAACAAATTATAAGTATGAGTGCTTTGATTCACCCTCTTAAAGCCTTTCAATGTCTATTCAAATGTGTTTACCTCTGTATATACTCGGGAATCGCTTCCTAAAGTACACGATAGCTGGCAATTTAGTGACACCCCATTTACGTGCATACCGTGGATCATGCATTTTCACAAACGTAATATCTAAGTTGTCAGTCTCACTATCAATATTTTCCAATTTGTCTAAAACTTGGCGACTTTCTGCTGATTTTTCATCTATAAAATGGCAAATTATTTTAATAAGATGATAGTAATCAACATTATTCAAAAAATATATTGAGTTAATACTTACAGAAGTAAACAGCTAGAAATTCGTTCTCCTCAAGTAATTTGTCTAACATTTTTCTGTTGACTTCCTCAATTTCGTTTTTAATCTCAAAAACATCCTGAGATGTCAACCACTGCAAGACTCTGTCAACTTGGTGCAAATCTCCGTCGTACAACATTGGCACTTTCTTTCGGAAATATACGAGTGAAGGTATATTGACAACATTATAAGCAGCTGCAGCTTCAGGGCTAGCAATTTTGACAAAATCAATACCAAATTGATCAACTTCGCCGTCTATTTGTTCTAGCTCTTCTAGAATATCTTGACATTCAGGACAATCTTCGTCATCATCTGCAACGATAACATTATGATTTTTTTTAATTTAGTTTTTTTGTAGTTACGTACATTACTTTTATTTATATTTATATTTAGACGCATAATGCATACTTGTACTTCAATATTTTACTTACAGAAAAAGACTGCTAGTAAATGCGATTCAACCAATAGCCTCTCAAGCATTCTATCGTTTACAGATTCAATTTCATCAGCTAGTTCCCGGTTATCGTCATCAATAAGCCATTCTAAAATTGAGTCTTCATTCTGTAAGTCACCTTCAAACAGCAGTGGATTACCGTTTCTGTAATGTTTAAATATGATTTGAAATTTATTTGACATAACTATTATCTCGTATACTACCAACACACAGTTTCTAAATCGTCTAACCTGAAATATACCATAGCAGGGAAGGTCTTGATAGAATATCGCTTGGCCAGTTGTGGATCTTGAATCTTTACCATGTGGATGCCATATACATCACATTCATCATCAATCTTCTCCAATTCTTCAAGAATGTGATCACAAATATGACAATTCAATTTATCTGAAATAAAAACACATTGTTCGATATAACTTGACATTCGTTCTGTTATATATTTATTCTGTAGGACACATAGAAGATTGGTATATTTGTTCTGTAGTAATTAAAAAAATATACTTACAAAAGTAAACTGCCAAATACTGAGTTTCTTCTACCATTTTTTCTAGCATAACACGTGTGATAAGTTCAATGCGATCTTCTGTTTTTTGTGTAATCAGCCATTGGAGTACTTCTTCTTCCTCACCTAACGAGCCTTCATAAACGTTGGGAATATTATTTTCAAAGTAAACCATCACCGGAAAATCTGTCACACCGTATGATTCCGCTATCGAGTAATCTTGTGTCTTGACGAATTTTATTTCATGTCTATCGCAGTCATCATCAATGTTTTCCAATTCTTCCAAAATACCAGCGCACTGTTCACAATCGAGCGAATCTAGAAATTTACAATATTTTAAGTATACACACATATTTAATTTGACCGGCGCTAATTGCAACCAATGCAATCTATTCTAGTAGGAATGGAAACTAACTAGAGGATCTCATTCAAAGATTATCACACTAATCACACTACATTATGCAGATCCATTCCAACCTACAATTCATGGGAAACAAATTGTACAACACATTTCAGGGTATGGAAATTGGTATATCATATAACTCTAAAAGTTATATTATCATAATCACATAATAAGTCAAATTTGAGGTATATAATGTGCAGTGAATATTGGTATCTTGGAAACATGCTACATGCAACATTCGAATTAAAATTCTATGAAGGGTAAATCGTTCAAAGGCCAGACTTATGTCCCTTAAGGGATAGGAGTACCCTCTTGCTCCTGCCCCTCTTCTTCCTCATGATCTCTGTCCCGTTTTTTTGGCTTTTTTGCCGTTCTCGCATTACACAATTCACATAACGTTTTGTTCCCTAGTAAAAAGCAATAGAGTTAAAAAATATATTTAGTGGCTTGTTGAATTAAATTATACAAAATATTTGATTTCACATAATTGAATTAAGTACATTTTGCTGATATATAGTGCACAAGTTTCAGATTTTTTTATCAGAAGAATTATGATAGTGTGAATGTAATCAATGTTTATGATGCATGTAAGTGTGTTAGGTGTACTTGTTCATTTGATTTTGCTGTTTCAAGCTATTAATACTTACAGAAATAAACGGCTACCGATCCTGATTCCTGTATTAAATCGATTAAATCTTGTCCTTCTAACGCTTCTATAACGTCACCAGCTGGATTCTTTTGAGTAAGTAGCCAACTAAGTAATTGTTGTTCATCATATAAGTCTCCTGAAATAAATGTTATATCAATAAAACTTGTAATAGTTAATTTTATTTAAGTAATTTTTCGTTCCAGTCAAACATTACCTGCATATATGACAGGGTCCTTTGAACCTAATTTGAAAAACAATACAGCGGGAAGCGCGAATACTCCGAACTCTTTGGCCATCTGCCTATCATCTATCTTCACGAAATTTATACCAGCGCCATCAGCGTCATCATCGATATGTTCTATCTCCGCCAACACTCTGGGGCACTGTTTGCAGTCATTACTGTCTAAAACATGTAATATGTGCAATACAATTTGAATTGCGATAAAACGACATTTATTACAAAATCGTGATTTGAAATTTATTTTGGACTTGTTGGTAATGCAATATGGAATGCATATTAAAAATTTAGATAAGATTAAAACTCACAAAAGAATACAGCCACGTAGTCTGATGTTTGTCGTATCTTCTGGAACATCTTTCTGTTGACTTTTTCTATGTGATCCGTCAACTCCATATTCTCTGGATTGGTTAACCAGTCTAATATTTCTTCCTCATCATCCATATCTCCATCATAGTTTATGTTTTTTGTCTTTCTAAAGTATGTTATGCCTGGAGGATTACGGAATCCATACTTTTTCGCCATTAATCGATCGCTGCATTTCACTATCTTAATTCCATATTCAGCCGCTTCATCGTCAATCAATTCAACGTGTCTGAGAATTCTAGGGCTTCCAGGATCTTCTTCTTTGTCTGCAACATAAAAGTCAATTAGTACTTGGCCTCTTTCTTTTGTAGTTCGATATTAATCTTTTTTAACATATCTGTAATTGATCGATTACTTACAAAATACCACAGCTAGAAACTCCTTGGTTTCGATATATTTGAACAATTTGTCTCTGTCTATTTCTTCAATACTTTCGTCTTCCTTTTGTTTGACCATCCACTCCAAAACCTCGGATTCATCCAACAGATTCCCTAAAACGTTTGCACAGTTACTTCAATACTGAAAAATCCTATAAGCAATATAATATCGAATAAAGAAACCACATCCATTTATTTTTTAGGAACTCACCGGTTAACATCCAATAATTGGCATGCGCGGACTACTACGGCAATACCATGCTGACATCATTCGTGTGTGAAATGAGTAATGAATAGATAAATATAATAGAAAATGTATTTATTTAACAAAAAGTATCAGCGCCGACTCAACAAATTCAACGTAACGAATAAATAACTAAACATCCATGCTAATTTACGGCCAAACAATACAACCTATCGATATTGTAAATCACAACGCCAGCACTTCACGATCATGAACTAGAAGGTATTTAGGCAACTGCAGCTAACCGCGAAAGACCTATTTGTACAAATAAACCTTTCGGGGCACGCTTTGCGACAGTTAAAACCATATAATATACATTGATACAAAATAATAATTAAGATATAGTTAATGAGAAAAATATATAACCTAAATCTGGCATTGCGTTTGCATCATATAATATTAGTGTTTATAGTATTATAAAACAATTAGAACTATATAGCTTTAAACTCTAGAAAATAACTGTTTACCAAATGTATTACAAAATAATGAGATTTCATGAAGACTAGAAAACTATATGAACATGAAATCCTTACAACAATAAGTCTTTCAAGATGGCACGGCAAAATACGTACAAATAAAAAATGCCTTTGTATAGGTGTTACCTCTCACATTAATTTCTAAATATTGGAATCAATTTATAATCAAAAGAACGATTTGTACACCTTCTTACAACGTCACTAACATCCCAATATTTAGTCTCCACAGTTCTCTAATTAACATTAGTTATATAAAAAGTACAATATTTGAAATTATAGCTTTAAGAGGGCTTCATTCATTCGCCTTACCAAAATATTTTAGCAGTTTTTGATGAATAAGTAGTGAAGCTATTGTTTCGATGTAAATACATACAGTCGATGTGCTATATAAATATACAACAAACAACCCCGATTAGTGCTTGCAGGGACCAAGGGACACGAGGTTATTCAAAGCTGGTTAACAACAGTCAATGCATCGTTAGGCGAATCATTTGCTAAAGTAGAAAAGTTTGGAGTTGGAAATGATAACATTCGTGTGCCCTTGATGCCTGCGTGCGCTCCTAACGTCTGATATCACTGCCAGCAGCTCTAACAATTACATTTACCACCACCAAATATTGTCAGAGCCGAATAAACCTTTTTTTCCTTTCGACGGTTTGTCGGGCTTGGCGAGCGCCTTGTTCTTTCCCTTAGTTGGCTTCTCCGGGACTGCAGGTTTCTTGTCGAGTTTCTTAGCCGGGACCTTGGTGGGCGTCGCCTTGGCTACTTTTGTGGGACTCTGAACTTTAGTGGGACAGCACTGGTAGGGTTCGTAAGTCATTTTTGGGACGGCTGGTTTCGCCCCCAATCCAATGTAGAAACAGCGATCGCCTGCAGTCAGTAAAAATTTTTGTTTATAACCCGCACAAATTGCAATCATAATAAAGTTAACTGCGTTAATATACTGTGCATATTTATAAATTTTAGCGCTCACTTTGTTATGCGCTCTATTAATTCTAAATGTAATGTTAGTAATTAAGAACTGGAAAACGTTTAAATTGATATAAGCGTTCGCGAATGACTGCAGGCAACAGCTGGTGATATGGGAACCATGCGGGTTCCTGAACTCGACCATGCAGATGTGTGGCGGGGGTGTCCGTGCCTCCGTGCAGGTTCACGTATCGGGGGCCAACGCTACTATTTTACCTGTAAACATTTTCTTTATTCTACTGAAAATATTATCTTCATCATCATCATCGTCATCATCATCATCGTCGTCGTCGTCGTCGTCGTTATCGTCGTCGTTTTCGTCATCGTCACTATCTGCATCCAGATCGCTGCGACGGGCGTATTTACTTAATTTTCTATTGGCCCCTTTATTTTTATTACTTTCATCATCATCATCGTCATCGCCATTATCATCATCGTCATCATTATCTTCGTCATCTTCATCGTCTTCATCATCATCGTCATCGTCAGTATCATCGTCATCTTCGTCATCATCATCATCATCGTCATCGTCGTCATCGTCATCGTCGTCATCGTCATCATCATCGTCATCAACATCATCATCGTCATCGTCATCCAATTCTGTCTCGCGTACGTTACCTGGGTAACGTATTCTTAATTTTCCGACAGTTTTCCATACTCCCGTTTTTTTTGGATTTTGATAATTTACTATTCTTTTAATTTTATCTTCGAGGTCGATTTCATCGTCATCATCATCGTCGTCATCATTATCGTCATCATCATTGTCATCATCATCATCGTCGTCATCATTATCGTCATCATCATCATCATCATCGTCATCATCATCGTCATCATCGTCGTCATCGTCGTCATCATCGTCATCGTCATTGTCATCGTCAGCATCGTCATCGTCATCATCGTCGTTGTCTTTGTCATTATCATCAACATCGGCGATTTTTATTTTGCTACGGAGACTTTCTTGCCGTTTTATTTTAGATTCCACAGTTCCTGCAAATTTAACTCTTGAAGATCCCATAGTCTTCCCTTCTTTGGATTTTAGGGATTTCATAGTTCTCTCAGTGTCAGTATCTATACTGCTTTTTGGTCGTGAAAACCCCGATTTAGTATCAACATCTGCATGGGCCCTCGTTTTAATATTAACTTTATTTTTTTGTCGGTGGCTATCTTCACCTGCAGGCATTAGTAACTGTCATGCAAAATGACATAGCTCAAACATCCAGCATTTAAGGCGTAGAGTAATAACATTTTTATTGTGTAGAGATATCAAGAATGATGTCATGCACGTAATGTTTTGTAATTCATTATTCATAATAAACCAACAAATTCTTAGAGACCTTAAACAGATATTATAGTATAGAGTTTGTAAATGGATGTGGATTCTTACTTTTTTGATCTACAAGCCACTGGAGAACCTTATTTTCGTTCTTTAAGTCACCTATAAACAGGTAAAAGTTTTAGAAATACATACTATGTATCATGTAGATTGTAGCGGTATGTGAGGACAATAGATACAGAAACAAAAGCGTAAAGGGTATTTGGACTATTTATTAACTTTATTTTTGTAATTTTGCACAAGAATAACATGTATATTATAATATTACTGGATCATAAAAAATAATCATCTAAACATGTTAACTATTGATTTTGACTGACAACGAGTTCGATGCAGATCTTTCGATCGAGTCAATTGAAAATATTTGGATATTTTTGGATATTTCTATCCATTTATCCATTGTTTACTTATTCATTGTTTATTTCTGTTACTTGTCCATTGTTTACTTATTTATTTAAAGAATAGTAAGAAGATTAACTAGTTCATGATCACTTACCATCGTACATAATAGGCACACCGGTTTCGTAATAAACCAAAGCTGGGAAGCTAAAAATACCAATATCAGATGCCAGTTTAGAATCTTTTGATTTAACAAACTGGATTCCGTGTTTGTCCGTGTCATCATCAATGGTTTCCAGTTCCTCAAGAATGTCGTCGCAGGTATCACAGTCCTCACTATCTATAAGAGTATTTCAAATATGGAAATGAATTAGTTCAACTCTTATGTTACAAGATGTAATTATCAGCCTTGCAATTAAATTTAGCCCCTTGACGATTATAAGACTCCTGAAGCCGATCGTTCGTGATTATTGCTCTTATCCTTGGATAAAATTAAGCATTACTATAGTTATCAAAACATTAAACTATATCACAAAAATCTATAATGGTATTATGATTAGTCCAGTACCAGATTCTTTTCTTATTTAATATTGTTACAGTGGATATACATATACAATGTTACTTACAGAAAAAGACAGCTAAATGTTCAACGTCATCAATAAGGTCTTTGAGAGTTTTCCTATCAACGTTCTCTATTACATCTGGCTGGGTGTCATGGAGTTCTAATACCCATTTCAAAATTGCTTCTTCATGCATCAGATCACCGTCATAGATCGTCCGGAACTTATGTCTGTAGAAAGCAAGAGCTGGCAAGTCCGGCAAGTCGTATTCCTTATCTACACCTTCATCGGAAGTCTTAACGAAGTCAATGTCCTTCTCTTCGCATTCATCATCAATATTTTCGAGCTCGCTGAGAATCTTTTGAGATTTCTTATCATTTTCCTTATCTAAAAAATTGGAAAATTAGTAGTTTATTTTAATTTATGATATAAAATTAACAAACGAGTATGCAGTCTATCTGATGGCCAAATGAACCCCAGATAATATAAGAGTCCAACCTGAGGTAGGCCACAGATGCATTGTTACCTAAGGACTAAATTGAACGCCTCAAATAAGAATACATACATCAAATATACATCACATACGTCACATACGTCGAACCAGAACACAGCAGCACATAACACTGGTATCGGGTAGAAATAGATGTTTCGGTGGTGTCTCATTTTACTTCTATACTTTAGGTTTTCAGTGAATTTTCACACAAAAGCTTCTATCACCTTATCACTATAAAGTAGATATATCAAATATTCCGTTGTCATTATAGCTAAACACTTACAGAAGAATACAACGACGTGATCATTTTCTTCTAGTATTTTCTCCAGCATTCTTGAGTTTACTTCTTCAATTTTTCCAGGAATTTCAAGTGTGTCTTCATCGGTGAGCCACGCCAGTACCTCATCTTCATCTTCGATGTCTCCTGCAATTTTTTTGCAAAGATTGTAGTTTTATCACAGTAATCATTTCAACTTTGTAGTTGGAGTGTGTGTGCACTTAATTTTTAAATTATGTGCCTAAGTTATTTACAAACCGCTTGGCCTAGCGCTCTCTAACCTAGTCTCCTTTTTTGGAACCTCGATTTGAATCCGGGCAGACGTGTGTATATTAAAGTTATTTCATTTTGAAAGCATATTGACAGATCTATATTGATTTAATTATAACTGATGGTATTGGCAGTGGTTGCTGTTCAATTCAATTCAATTCTCTTTATTTGCATTTGAATAATATGTTGCTCGTCTTGATGGAGTGCAGTTCTCCCTATGCGTTTTTACAGATTTTTGTGGTTGACATTACAGATTCGTTAAACATTTGTTGTTTAACCTACGTAGCAAAGCGATCACCATACTGGTCTGACACGCAGTAGGTTTCAACTTCTATTCCCAGCTAGAAAGTTATCCAAAGAGTGTTTGTGTATTCGCCTTTATGTGTGTCCATAGCACCAATGACAAGAAAACATCTAGTTGGGGCTATGGGGAGTATAAAAAGCATTATTACAGCGTTAATAGACAACACATGACAGTTTGACGATGGTAATAATAATAATACTTGCCCTTATAAATCAGTGGTTCCTTGTTTCTGAAGAAAACAAGCGTCGGGAAAGTCTTGATACCGTACTTTTTAGCGAGAGACATATCTTCAGTTGTGACGAAGATTATACCAGTTTCATCCAATTCGTCATCAATATTCTCTAATTCATCCAAAATGTTGTCACATTCGTCACCCTCCTCACAGTTTCCACCTGTAAGATAGTTTAATAACTGAGATTAATAAACCATTTTCGATTGTTACACAACTTTTCTATAACATAATCCTTCTGGTTCTTGTATATTAAATACACACAATAAGAATTATTTTCATAAACAAATCCCAAAGTCATTATGGAAAATGTCAAATATGCTTTTAAAGTTTTAGTATATAACGTATCTTAACTAAATAAGATGACTATAAATACAATAACTTACTGAAATACACCACAACATATTCATGCTCTTCAATTAAGTCAGTCAAAATTTCATCAGTTACTTCTTCGATAGTTGCACTATTTTTTTGCTCGATCAGCCACTCCAAAACTTCATCTTCATTCATAAGATCACCCTCATAAATAGCAGGGATGTTTTCTTCAAAATACACCAAGCTGGGCAGATGATCAATTCCGTATTCTTTAGCTTCTGCATCATTATCCATCCTGACAATTACGATTCCTTCCTTTTCCAGTTCATCATCAATGTTCTCCAGTTCGTTGAGTATTCTTATGTCTTGTTTATCTTCTTTATCGTCTGTGAGTAGCAAAAATATATTTCTTAGTTGATGTTACTTCTTAAGAAAATATCTATATCTTTTCTTTATATTCTTTAAATGAAAATGGGAAATACTAATTAATACTTACAGAAAATGACGGCTAAATAAGGGGTGTTAGCAATTAATTTGTCCATCATTTCATCAGTAACCTCTGGAATTTCACTGTGTCGTTTTTGATGTAAAAGCCAACCTAATAGTTCTTCTTCTTTCATCAGATCACCTTCATATATATGAGGGATGCCCTTTTCAAAGAATACCATGGTTGGAACGGTTTCAATACCGTACTCCTTCGCTTCTTTATCGTCATCGATCTTTACAAACGCAATGTCATTTTGGTCACACTCATCGTCAATGTTCTCCAGCTCCGCTAAGATCTTTTGGCTCTTTTTCTGGTCCTTATCGTCTGTAATTTATTTGAAAACTATATGTTATTTTTTGTCAGTTCTTTATGTATGACGAAATCTATACATATAAATAAAATTGAAGTGTCTGTTTGTAATATCAAAATAACAGTTTTTTACCAAATGCATATCGAAGTATATACGATACTGATAACAAA
>MOOZ01001699.1:177300-187402 GCA_002930495.1 Cecropterus lyciades | reverse complement strand
TAGGAATAAAAATAATGTTTGACGTAATTTTAGATCGGTGTGGTAATTTAAAAACCTGGCATAGTTTCAAATACTTTAGCCAATGTTAAGAGTACGTAAAATAAAAAATGAAATAATACTTACAGAACAAAACAGCGACGTACGGCATTTTCTCGATAATCAAATCGAGCATTTCATCTGTGATGTCTTCAATTTCGTCACTTTCCGTTTGGTGCCTGAGCCATGCCAAAACTTTTTCTTCTTCTTCTAAATTGCCTTCGTAGTAAGTTGGAATGCCCTTTTCGAAGTACAATAGGGTTGGAACTTTCTCAATGCCGTATTCTTTAGCTTCTTCATCATTATCAATTTTCACAAACGCAATACCCAGTTGATCACACTCATCATCAATGTTTTCCAGTTCATTTAATACTTTTTGTGATTTGCGGTCGTTATTATCGTCTAAAAATAAAATATTTTAGAGGTTTATTTTTCACAGAAATATTTATGAAAGGATATAAATTAAAGTACTGTAAAATACTTACAGAATAACACAGCGACTGTTTTGCCATCCTTGATCAAACGATCCAGCATTTCATCGGTAACATCTTCAATTTCATCCTTTTCCAATTGATCTACAAGCCACTCTAAAATTTCTTCTTCGTTTTCGAGGTCACCTATTTGAGATAAAGGACTAATATAAAAGCCAGTAATAAAAACGTAACACTGCATAAACGAATCTTTTATTAAGCATGCATTAAACTTTTGTGTTTAATGTTTGGGTTTAAAATTAAGCGTACCGTCGTAAACATTGGGGATCTGCTTTTCGAAGTAAACAATGGATGGTACATCGTCAATTCCAAAGTCTTTCGCTGCCTTCTTATCGTCGATTTTGACAAATTGTATGCCATGGCGGTCACAATCATCGTCTATCTTCTCAAGCTCTCCGAGAACTGTCATAGATTCATCGTCGCCGTGATCGTCTACAACGTAAACATTAAAGGTTAAGATATTTTTAACAGTAGCATTTTAAACGCACTTTGAATTCGAAGATAATAAACGACAAAGTCGTGTTCGACATTGCTGTTATCTTTTTAAGTAAATAATTTAACACTTTACTTACAAAATACTACAACAAGGTTGTCCACATTTCCAATGAGAGTGTTCAGTGTCTTAGCTGTGACATCCTCGATGACATCTTCCTCATCCCCAGTCGATTTATTCGCAATGAGCCACTCCAGCACATCCTCTTCCCTACTCAGTTCACCTTGAAATTAACATTGAACTATATTTATAACTTATACTTTCATGTTCACAAGGCTTTAATTTTATCTCGTAAACGATTAGACGACATTCACAAGAACATTAAAAGCTCCTAACATCAAACACTGTTACGAATAACATCGTCTATCAGTATGTAATACATGAAACAAATTCGAGCCTGTAACCTACAATGGTTAGCAAATATTTGCCTTTGTATGCTCTACACTATTTAGTAAACATTCAAAACACTTTATAAACGTACATCCATGTGATGATAGTAAATGTAAATGATTGGATTTCTGTTTTATTTTAAGTGTCAATAAGCCAGCTTACTTATGTTAATAATTGCAAATATCTCTTAACTTAACGTTACATCGCATCCAGAACATTATTCAATATCGTTATACAAGTGTAAGTAAAAACTGAATCACAAACCTTCATAGATAATAGGTATTTGATGCCTGTAGTACACCAGTCTTGGCAGCTCGCCAAGACTGTACTCTTCGGCTAGTTCCTCGTCGTGGATCTTAACAAAGCCTATTCCAAGTTGGTCCGCTTCATCATCGATGTTTTCCAGCTCTTGTAAGGCTTTCGCACATTTCTTACACTCAGGTTTATCTGAAAAACATATTTCAATCTCCTCAGAAATCTATTAAACAAAAAGCCATGTTCTGAGACATGCCTCGTCAGGATTCGAAGCAGTGCAGTTAAGCGCAATGCTCAGGTGAATTTGTTGTGTGTTAAGAGAAAATTAATAGTGTGCGCTATATTAAGCGTAGTGTCGTGCATTGGTGATGTCATTGAAATCGGGTCTACGTCTATGTATTGCAAAAGTAACCAAGTAGTAAAGCGGGATTCGTACTGAATAATCAGTTTCTACGTTTGGTCTAATAAAGAAAAAATCAAATCTTTAATTCTGATAGGGATCTAGCGTTTTGAGACTCTAATATCTATGTAAGGTTCGGAGTGAAGTGTTCAAGTCTTAAAGTTCACTTCTGATATTTTAAGTTGTCAATAGGATAGTATAAACAATGTTTGACATGCTTTTTTCTTGTGACATCAGACGTCTTCCACTAGATAAGTAGGTCAAGGTCATCCAATTTTGAACCCATTTAGTTGATGATCATAATTTTCGTTGCTACGAAGTTATGGGATTTCTTAATAGTTTTAGAGTCGTTAAGAAGGGAACGTGTAACGCCGACGTCGTTCGTGACAAGTCGGTCCGTCAATCCGAGCTTGCTGGCGGGACGTAAATAGAACAGCCGAAATAGCTCGCCGCACGGCCCGATAATGCAAACGCGTTTTTGATTCTATCCTTCCCTTACTGACGGACCAGATATTAATTCCACTGGGCACACCATGTATGTGTATAAATAAATTGCAATAAATACAGTTTATAAAGAAAATGTACTAAGTGAATGAATGAAGGTAAGCGAGTGTGCTGTGCAAGTTGTACGGCTTACAGTAATTATTGATAAGATTCATCGACTGGTTATCGATCCTCATTTTATCGCGTGTATCACGCTATGTGATGTTTTGTACCAGAGCCAAATATTTAATTGGCCGATGCATCAGGTGATGCCCATTCGAACATCATGAACCGCCTATTCTTTTCCGATTTCCAATATTTCTCCACAATTACCCACCGTGGTCGCATAAGAAGCGGAAAGCACGTCCGAAACATAAAATGACACAAATACTATGCTACGAAGCCAGAGGATGCAGCCAAAACGACAATAACGGGAGGCATGCCGCCATCTGGAAGTTTTACTTACTGTTCAACGGGCCGCAATTTTTGTGATCGGGACCTACGTCAAAAACACTATCAAACACACGACACAATTTTCACCTTCTTAGAGACAGTTTCGATGGCTACGATTGAGTGAAGCCGACAGAAGATATCTACTCGATAGCTCTACGGGCAGAATTTACAGTTTACGTATTGTTAGTTGAGAAATTGGCTCAATTTTTACCACAATAGCTCATAAATCAATGAAGAACAAACTCCACAGTAACACACCAATACTTACAGAATAGAACGGCTACGTATTCGGTTTCCTCGATGATCTTGCCGAGAATCTTCTGGTTGACTTCTTCTATCCGGTCAGGAAGGTCCATTGCTTCTAAACTCGTCAGGAAATCCAGGACACTCTCCTCGTCCATGAGATCTCCTGCAATTTTATAAAACAGTAGCAAGGTCGTGGTGACTTTTATTGGTTATTAGCTGTTAATACCGTAGTGCGAACCTATTAATCGCATCGGTTAAATTCAGTAGGTAGAGGCTGGAGAAATGTAAATAAACGTACAAATGTCGATATATTTAGAATCGGTTATCATAAGATATAGATCATGTTTTGTTAATTGAATCTGATCAGCTGCCAAAATGATCAACCTCGTAGACATATCTGTTTGTTTCTTCAATAGTAACAGCGACTCACTGTCAGTCAATAGTCTCTTATACAAATAAATATTTTATTTTTAAACACCTAGGTACTCGTCTACTCGACTTCACCATTGCGATTATAATACACTGTGATAATATAATTAAACATCTGCTAATCGTCGAATGTATAAATACATTTTACAGTTATACATATACAATTCAAACACTGTGGATATTATTACGTAAGTGGCTGTTGAAATATGTGTTAATTTTAATTGATACTTTAGTCAATTTGGCTCACATTAAGTCACTCATTTATACAACAGCAGAGCATGATCGATGCTTAATATTTTCCGTGATAGATGCTTCTTTGCCAGTTTTGAGAGTTTAGTATAATGTTTATAAGGAAGAAACGAAAGTCACATATATTCTAACGTGTTTTTATGCAGTAGAACAACCATAACAGTAATTTCTAACTCATCGAAATGTTTCTTAAGTGGTTTGATTTGAATAATATTACCTGCTCCAACTTGTTACTTAAAGACAAAAATGTTGAGAGTCCTGTCCTTTTCAAGATAAATTGAACGTTGTATAATCCGAGCGGAGTGATCATTAATCATCTATGCTCATTTCTTACTTCTATTCAGCCTTCATACCTTACCTTCGTAAATGATCGGTTCCTTCTCACGGAAATACGTGAGGGCGGGGAATTTCGTGATGCCATACTGCTTCGCGAGCCGCTTGTCGTTGATCTTGACGAAGTCTACACCGAAGGTGTCTGTATCATCGTCTATCTTCTCCAGCTCTTCCAGAACCTTGTCACACGTGACACAACTTCTTGCATCTGGAAATTAAGTACATCTTATATTGTAAACATGCTCGTATTCTGATTTCGTTAAATTGTCTAAAGATAATAATTCGGTAGTAAAATCGTATTTCTCTATATCGTAGTAATTTGTGCATCGAGTACTTGAACATGTTTAATATCAAATACATTTTAATTTTATTTATTTATTTATATTGTCTCAAGCGATATTAATTCTTCCACGTCACCGGATGTTAAATTACGTACGATACGTGACAAAACATGATACCGGCGGGTTATATCACAGGTTCACGGGATCGTCAATTATAATTTTATCTATATCACGATTCCCTTCTTATGTTACAAAAACAATCTTGTGTAGTATTAGTGCATTTAGAATAAACCCATTTTATACACACTTCGATAATGATAGTTTTATAAATACTCATTGTTTTTTTTTTCTTTAATTAACACATCACTGGGCTTTAATACTTCATGTATTTTTTTACTTTAAATAGTTTATTAACTTTGTATTGGTATATTATGTCAAAATAAATCGTCATAGTTTTTAAAGTTAATAATAAAAACTTTGGTCGTCTAAAGTCATAAAGTTCTAAAGTGAATTGAATCTTTGTCTATTAGATCAGTTTAGATTTTCACCGTCTGCTCCATCGAAATATCGGCTATGTAAATATACATCGGGATCCCGCTGCATCAAAATGTTTGGAATCCGTTCTAAAATAGAAAGTAAAAGTATAACTCAGCCGGAGAAGTTAATGGTAGTCTAAAAATACTGAGTGTGTTCACTATTGATACACAAATATATTTATATGGTTATTGCTTATACAACAATGTTTGGAACTTTTGAAAAGTGGGTCATCTATACTACATCAGATTTATGCAAGGCGCCCTAATTTTGTCGTGTGACATACGGGGAGAGGCTCTCCTTAGGTATGGGAGGAAAGAGGGGGAGTGGTCATAAATCTCATTACATATTCTTATCACAGATATGTGTTTTGTAAAACATAAGTTACGGTATACCCTTTTATGCCCTACTACTATGAACAAGAGAACAATATTTGGTCACGGCATAACCTACTTCCTTGTATCCTGTCACATTTCTTCTACATTATCTATTTTCTTTTTATGTATCGCATTGTATGGGTATTCTTATAACATGCAATACTGTCTCGTACATTTATCTGAATCGTCTCTATAATTATTATAGACTAACGTGAAACAATGCAGGAAAATAGCATATTTAGGGCACAATTTGATATCATTTTCTAACTCAGGGCAAAATGTTTTAAGTCGCACAGTTCATATATGCATGCAGGATAGGATAGAACAGTAATATGGCCAGATTAATAGAAGAAGAGTCTGGTCTCTGAGAATGAAAAAAAGATGTTCGGGTTGTGGTAGCTAAATTTATATGAGTGAACTGAATTAATCGGAAATTTAATTATTTCTACCAGTAGTACCCAAAGATATATACACTTATTTCTTGTTTCATTGCAGGTATATTATTATGTTCTATATCCGGTTTATAGTTAACAGCCTTGGACTGCGATGTAATGCCTTACTACGAAGAAAATTTTCCCGACAAGTGTATATACATATAATTTCTCTTGCGCCTCGCATACAAGACGCCGGACATACAAGAGTAAAAGGCAAATATCTAATGTTCCTGCTTGATTGGCTTCTGAACTATGAAGAACAAAGCTTACATAACAATTCTTAGATAGTTAGATTTCCGGGAAACAAAATCAGCATTAGCAACGCCTACGTTACAAGGTCCATACGTGAACTTGCGTAGGGCCAAAAGATATTTTAAACGCAGAGCTGCTTGTAAAAATAATTTCCTAAACTCTCAAATTGAGAGGTCTTGCGTACACAATTTACGATGTAGTAACTATTCCCACCCACGCAGTTCAATGCAGTGTTCCTTTTAATTTAATGATCCCACAGTTTATGTTAACAGTTAGCAGTTTTAAATAATACCAATCGTTTATCGCTATTGATTTAATATCCCCGGCTGTTAATCGTTTGAAAGATTTATTGGATACTCGAAGTTATGTCTTCCCAATGCTGGCCAAATAATTACTTGATGCTTTAATTATTTTGATCCTGTGCCTTGTTTTGCTATTTGTATTATATGTTGATGATCAAACACATTTGTTTTTGTAGATATTCCAATTTCACAGATTTCAACTATGAATAATCTGTTTAGATTTATCAACTAATTTATTTCTTTAATCTTACCCAATATTTATTTAAAAATTTACTTCATTTAAAAAAATTGCACACACCAAATAAAACACACTGTTTCTAGGCAAAATATTTGCCATCGCATATTTTTTCACGTTAACTTGTGAACAAACAAACTTACAAAGTTAAATTGTCTTGAGCTTTTAAATATGCCAAAGTAATACTAAAGAACGTAACCTGATTGGAAGTGGCTCCTACCGCCCTAGACTTCTGTAATCAACCCCAGATAAGATCGGAGTCTTACTTGAAGTAGACCACAAATGCGTTGCTACCCCTGAGGACTAAGTTGGAACGCCTAGGATAAGTATGTATTCCTTACACTCTTCAGATCAAAAGACAGCAGCGCTTAACTTTGCTGTTATTAGGCACACGCAGGTGTGACGGTGGTGATTTCGGAGTGGAATCACAAAGTGTTCTCCTACGTTCAAAACATAGCTATGAAGTGGAGATTTATAACAAAATGTAAATTTAGACAAACGACTAATAACTGAATTTTTTCTTGTGTTTGTAACTGTACGCCACTTTATTACACTTTAATCAATCAGGGTAGTTGGAATAAAACGAACAGTAAACAAAATTTGTTACAAAGTGGCCTAACCTCTCACAATCAAAAGTGGACGATCGTAAATTTGAACGATGACGTTAAACAGTCTTAATGTAGTTAATTTACCTCCACATCGATCGTAACTCGATATACATGGAACTATGTAGTACACATACTAAGCATAGTGTGGAAATCTTAGTGGTTCGATTTCGGGGCCCCACTGCCAGTCTTGTTTGTATTCTAGGCAAATAAAGAGCAGGTTTGAAGGGTGTAACTAAGATACACTAAAACAATGCATTAAAACTTAGTTCTCAAGGAAAGCAACGCATCTGTGTCTGGTCGGTCTCTAACCCATTCCAAGGACGATTCCATTTTGAGTCATTACAATTTTAGTATTAATTAGGGTATTTTAGACAATAATGCAGCTAATGTATGCGTAACAGATAAATATATGTAGTTAGAATCGCTAATCATATATCAATAGATACCACTTGAGGAATTCATGCCATTTAAGATGCGGCAATTTTTCAGCTTTATGAATTTACCCTATCAATATCATTTATATTTGTTGTTTCAAGATTTTATTTAACTTGCCTTGTTCACATATGAAAATTTGCATACACGTTTGGTTGACGTGGCAATGCTTAATTAGTTCAGTGACATCATTTTAAATCCAATATGGCTGCCACCCCAAAATAGTTCTTTTTATTGATCCCCATGATATAAAAGCATTTTCTGAAAAGACTACGAAAAACAAAATGACGTTACTAAAAAGCTTGTTTTAAAAGCCTTTCTTAATATCTATTTGATAATTAACATCCATTGTTATCTACCTAAACATTGAGAAAATTAGATAAGTCTTAGCTGTTCGCATTTATTAACATACGGTCTGTAGTATCTCGCTTCACCACTATGGTATGGTATATATAAGAATTTATATAACTTTTATAAAAACAAATCCACTTTTTCTGTTACCTCATTGAACTTTTTCTCCACGAACTCATTGTTTGTTTGCTGAAATCTTTTAGTTACATATAATAGTTTCGTAAAAGAACTCATTATCGGAAAAAATGTATCGTTCCATTTAAATAAAATTCGAAGGTGGGATACTGAGTATTTCTTTAATTTTAAGCGTTGATTAAGAAGCACTTCGCAATTGGCGCATGTTGGTGGTGGCCGCGCCAGTGATATAGCGGTAAAGGTCGCGGTCGCCTCGTCGTCTGTTTGACATTTTGCCATAGCGAATAGATTTTTAGCTTCACTAATTACTTTTTAGTGGATTTTAGTCGTTTTATTTCTTGTCTTTAAGACAGTTTGTGACTTTTCCACGTCTCCCGGGCCGTATTGATAGCTATTTAGATTATTTGCTTATATTTAATTGTAATGATTTTGATGATTTTTTTATGAAATTTAAGTAGCAAACGAGTATTCAGTCCATGTGGTGCTATATCGTCACTGCAGCTCATGGACACCCATAAAAAGAAATAAATGTCCCCAAAGTCCAAATAAATCCTAGTCGAAACATATTTGGTATAGCACCTTGCAAATAAAAGATTATAAATATGTGGTCAATGACTCAACCCAGCTAACGTTGGTCGTATCATGGCTCTTGAAGTATGAATCACTCGAAATCGTTTGTTCATATGAATCAATCAGGTGTACCATTTTAGATCATAATAATTACCACTAGGTTTGGCGCTGACCTTATATCTTTTTTATAAAATGGAAGTAGCAGACGACCATACAGTCCACCTGATGGTAAGTGGCCACTGCCGTCCATGGACATCTGTAATCAACCCCAGATAAGATCAGAGTCTTACCTACGGTTAGCCACAGATGAAAAACCCTGGGATAAGTGTATCTCCCTTGCCACACTCTGCAGACCAGCAATAAATAACACTGCTGTAATCAGGCAGAAATTGGTGTGACGGTAATGCTTTCGGAGTCCGGCTATAAAGCGTTCTACTACCTTTTAATGGTTTTTTTTAAACTCTAAAGCTCTTTAGACGTGTGTTGGGAGACTTTTAATTGCTAACACATTATCCGTTACTTGATTTTAATATAATTAAATTTTATTATTACAATGCGTGAAAATTCCTTAACGATTCGTTTTCGAGGCTCTACTGCCACACTTATTTTGCCATATCAACATTGCAAAATAAGTGTGGTGCAAAATAATGTAGAGTACACAAGAAGTTAGGAACATTTAAGGAACGGGGAACGACGAGGAATCTACACTTGTCCTTAGGCGTAGCAACACGTCTTATCTAGTCTATGGACTTAATCCTCCGAAAATACAATTAACTGGTCTATTAATAAATTTTCATCTTCCACTGGGTTGATATCACGAACAAATTTGTACCAACGATTATAATTTCAATGTTGGTGGAGACCAAACAGTTTATATAGAGATCGAGCAGTACCTATGGATTTTTCTTGGCCGCATGTCAGTAAATAACATACATTCAGTTTTAATTTCCTAGCATTGAGCGTGGAGGAAACACGTGGGAATGCACAAACGATATTAATAATAATAGATTTTATAACCTTGTTACGATGCTTCAGACAATACGACAATAACGTAAATATTCAAATTTAAAGGTTTTGGAGATCAGAGAAAACTTCGTGGTTAAACGTAAACTATTCTAATTAAATCCTATACAAATTAAAAACCGGTCAAGTGCGAGTCAGACTCACACACGAAGGGTTCCGTATCAGAAATTTCTACCGCACCACTCGCCGAAGGATGAAGTTCCATCCACACCAACTGGACTCGTGGCGGTCCTCCATGGTTCGGTTTGCACGCTCGTTTTTGCCACGGACGTGCAAGTTGTGGAACGAACTTCCTCCTGAGGTATTCCCG